>JAVQIZ010158607.1:0-30180 GCA_036023535.2 Galaxias brevipinnis
TGCTCAGGTATATAGGATTACTGGAGCACTGCAAAAAGACAACATTCTTATTTTTTGTTCAGAATAAAACGTATACACTTCATTCTATGGGGGGGGGGGGGGGTACCTCTAGAAGCTGAGTGTATTGTGGTGGATACCTCAATGATCTCTGTCTGGGCATGTTTGGTCCAAAAGGCCTGAGGAGGAGTGGTGCAGCTGACTGCCACAAAACTGGTGGGCTTACGTTCCAAGGCGGGGGTGGTCAGCTCACTGCAGGCTGAGTACGCACACGACGTACAGAATTAGTGAAACGTTGGGACAAGCGAGAGAGAGAGAGACAGAGAGAGAGGTTGTATTCACACTACAGTTGCCAGCCAGTGTGAGTGTCATTCTCTACAAGCAAGCTATTCGGGACAATTCAGTTCAGTGCCATAAGTATGAAGAAAAAAAAAACTACATCGCAGTTCTACTCACCCAGGCTAAATTCTAACACAGGCTCATCTGGGTCCTGACTGTTGCCTACATTACAAAAGGAGCAAAGAGATAGAGAGGCATTTAATGAAGCATGTCTCTCTCTCTCTCTCTCTCTCTCTCTCCCCCCCCCCCTCTCCCCGTACATGACTTGACAACAGTAGACAACGTAGTTACCATGGCAGCAGTTACCTGTGAGAGCCAGCCCCATCATCTCTGCGGAGAGATCAAAGGTGTTGGCTCGGTAGACCGACCAAGGGCGATGACGCGGACTGCGCTCCTTCCCAGACATGATGACTGGATGTCAGGGTTCAGGGGACCAGAGCTCAGGGACTAATGGTTTGGAGTGAGGGGGGACTTGGGGAGACACACTCTCCCAACTCACACACACACACACTGTGTTCTGTGGGCCCTTCTGGTGGTCTTTACTGTGTTATTCTCAGGACTCGCTGCTGGGTTACTGACAAAGCTGCATGAAAAGAGAACACATAGAAGCATAGAAATCAGATCCTACAACCATGGAAACAAAATTATCGTCGAGTTGACAGAAACATCAGTCTAGCAACAATGATCGCTAACTTATAAGATAACGCACAGCACACCAATCCCAAAATGAGTAAAACCTTTAAATCCAACCATATTATGTTGGTTAATTCAAATGGAATCTTATATTGCTTTCAGGAAAGTGAATACAAACTTGTGTAAAAATGAGTAGCGCAAACACCAGATCGTCTGAGCTATATATACTAATGTTGCTGCTCATTCAAAACAATTGACTGGCAGTCAAATAAGTGAGATTCAGGGAGGAGCCTGAAACCTTATTATGGATATACTTCATATTCCATTGTCCTTATGTATAAGTGCTCGTTAATATACAGTGATGAAAGGCATAGTTCAGTGAAAACGTGTGACTTTTTACACAGCCGTAGGGTATGGGAAAACAAACAACCTTTAAAATCTAGACCGTGTCTTCTTTGCTTGTGAAACCAATGTTGCTTGACGTGTTGTTATTGAATACAGAGATATCACACTCGTGCACACACACGCACACACGCACTCAAGTGCAACCACATACACAAATGCAAAGGAAAATATGGTAGGATTGGCTTACCACTAGATTACCCACCGGAGGACACCTGTCCAACACACCACATGCAAGTAAGGGGAGGTGGGAATGTGTGTGTGGGGGGGGGGTCAAAACACCCCTTTCGCAGCCAGGACTTTTATTAATTTATAACAGCCTATTAGTAAAATAACTAATTGAACTAGGTCAGGCCACTGTCCATAAAATCTATGTTAAGTTTACGTCTTCCAGAAACAGAAAGCATAATTTCATGTCTGCCAATCTTCAAAAGTCTGACAACGTAAACATGCAAATATTGACTACTCTGGAACTGACAGCTTTATGTCAGGTTCTGTGCTATCACACCCCCAATAACAGAGACTTCATTCCGAGACACATGAAGCAGAAAACCTTATTTGATTCGAATTTATCCTACCCTCTCTTCCTTCCTGGCCATGAGTCATACTCCATGCGTCACACAGTCCAACACTCAGAACATGACTGCTTCAGAAGACATACATAATACACACACCTAAGGGGCAGGCAGATGCAGGGTTAGACCTCATCATGCGCGTAGGATGCTGCTTAGGTTATTTAGTTTTGGTTACATTCTTAATAAGCAGATGTCCATGCTGTTTGCGGTAAGTATGTAAACTGAAAGAATAAAAATTGCCCCAAAATGTCATGCACCAGAGTAAAAAAACAGGAAACTGAAGTCCACAAAACAGCCAACTAGAGACGCTGCTGTACATCTACTTCTTGAAAACTCGGTATTTTTTGTTCTCCTCTGCCCACTACCCCTAACCCACACAATCTCAACCCCACCTCTTTTGTTTCTCTCTTCTCTCTTTCTTTGTCTCTGCATCTCCTTTGTAACAGTAATATGATCAGACAAGGCCCTAAACTGTATTTGTTTTCTTTGGCAAGTCTTTCTTTTCCTCCTTTTCTCTGTCCTTTATTCTCTTTCCTTACAGATGATTCATCAATTTGAGAGGCAGTTTTCTATTTCAATACCTATTATCTCTTTCCCACTCGTAAGTCATCTTACTCTTTCCAACGCTACTCTGTCCGACATCTCCAGCTAAATCAGTCATAGCTGTGTGCAAATTGCTGTCCAATTACCTTGACTTCAACCAACAAGGGAGAAAGCGACGGAGCCAGGAGAAACAAAAGTGCGTCCGGAGAAACTGGATTCTGTGCAAGGACAAACTGAGTGCTGAGTGTGATAAATACAAACCCAACCATCATCCCTCGTGTCACTCCATGAGCTGCCATTCTTGCTGAGGCAAGTTGATGCCCCAGACTAGCATTAGAAATAAGGGAACTAGGACACATGTAACAGAATCGAGACAATCTAGAGTTGGTGGAAATAAGACACATAGTTTACAAACGAGGGGAAGAAACGGCTTGATATTAACAAGGTACAAAATCTAAAAGGTTGCACGGAGCAACGGACAAGTTTCAAGTGGTCTTGTGATGACTTAACCTAACCTGACAAAAATTGCCTTTAGAACGTTTACATTTCCTGTGGCACATTAGACAATCTTGACATTTCCTCTTACACACACCCACACACATGCAAACATCCGTCTACTGTTAGACACAAAAGGGCCAGCTTGAGTTCCCATCCCTATCGTTTGCCTACCAGTTTTGATACATTATTCACCGCCTAAATGGATCCAGCGGCGAGATGGAGCACCTGGTCCTGAAGCTCTGAGTTTTCTGCTTGATAGCGTTTGTGTTTTCTTTGCTCGTATGCTTGTGTTTTTATGCATCCGTTTGGCAATGTGTAATGCACACTATCAGAGCCTACTGTAGTCTGTACGTGCTTATGCATCCATGTGTAAAGGCTGTTCTGTGTGGTGGTCTATTTTTACATGTGCATCTGTGATGACGCAAGCATATACACACAAACACACATGTGCCAACTCATACTCAAACTATTGAGACTGAAGAAGTGATCCAACATGCATTCCGTTGACAAGCATGAAGACACAAATGTGTGTCAACACCCTATGTAGCCTAACTGATACCAGCACAAATAAAACACAGACATTCGTTGTTAAAAAAAAAGGTTTCTGCATAATCATCATTGCTCATCTTAATCTCTATTTTGGCATTTCCACAGGACACCCGACGGTGTGCAATTAAAAGGGAGAAACGCTGCGCCTCATCAGGCTGTGTGGGAGTCATTGTCGGGTGGGAACAGGCTTTAACACGCTGTAATCCCAGTGCCTGGGGCTCAGGAGAGAGCGCTGCTCGCCGGGAAGCCTTGTGTGGATCTGAAACCAAGCTGTGGGGAGCCACGCTGTGACATCATCAGCGCATCCAAGTGACATCTATCAGCAGGGCCTCAAGTCTGCAAAGCCCCCCGTGGAGACTGGAGGGGTCCAGCTTGATGGGTCTGGGCTCTGGCACAGCATATAGGCCACCATGGGTCCACCCGTCTACTGCTTTATCAAAGATTTCATTGATGGTTGGAGCTGCGTCTTTAATCTTTAGTTTTTTTGTTTTTAAAGCATAGCAGTAGCAGTAGTAGTAGTAGTAGAAGCAGGTGTGATGAAAGAGGAAGCACAAGTCAGCAACTTAGGAAAGTATACGGTAAGAAGGTCTTCGGATAGCTGGGCATTAGAATGGCATGTATTGGCTCCATGGGGAACTGGCGGGAGAGTGCAGTCTGACCCACATAGGAGGGCTCTCTCTGTCGTAGACTGGATTCCCTGTGTCTGCTGCCAGCACCGGCTGCACTGCAGTGGTGTGTCTCTCTACCCTCTACCCCTCCTTCCAAATTGAAAATCACTCACCTTTCCTCGTCCTCATCTATTCTCTCCACTCTCTTACTGCCCATCCCCGCCTATATCATATATCACTTTCTCGTCCTCTATCCCTCATGGGCTGTCATCTTTGTCCTTTGCCCCACATATGCTTCTCTTTACTTAATACTCTACTAATCTGATGTTCTTCTCCAGTTTGACTTACTGATCCTGAGTCAGGGTTGAGACAGCCTTGCAAAGCAATGGGTAGTCTATTCAAGCACTTTGTTTCCAAATAAGCGATGGTGCTTTAGCCATCAGCAACCTTGCAGTGCCGAAGTCAAAAGTGCTTATCGGTAAGCCCTTATTCCATACACACGCTAAGAGACACAAGCAGAGAAGCACACCACAAAGATATATCATGTGATGCCACAGAGCTTTCTTCTACAGCAGATCACAAATGTAGCTTAATCCCTTGTTAACATCTGCTAGGCCGTGATACATAGTCCGCTACTTGATGCAGAAAAAAAACAACGGTATAAAATGCAAAGCAGCTAGACACACCACTCAAAAGAAGAGGGTTAGTCCTGTAAAGGGTTAATACCTGGCAGTGATGCTGCCTCCAAGACACGGAATTATCAACCTCCATGCAATAAAGCTTCTGACAGGCAAAAAGGGGTTAATGGTGCAAACATAAGTAGCATTGTTTGACCCCAAACTGTGGATAACTTTAACATATACATATATATATATTGCATCTTTTCGGATGAAGTCACTTAGTCGAACGAACTGCTTTGATGCTCCGACAATAACAAAGATTGCGTCATGAATTATGGTGTGCTGATGCCCCTTCAATAGGATGCCCAACACAACCGTCAGCGTTAGTCAGCTTCCACATTCCTTTGCCACTATCAATACTAGGTTCTACACTGATTTTCATTAATAATATATACATTTTTAGCCATTATTTGACACGTGAAATCTGACGTCAAACCATTCCTTAATTCCTAAGCAAATTTGTTAAATGCTAAATACCATCATGCAGAAAACACACAAATCATGATACAAACACATGTCAATGTATTAAAGCACTTACAATGCGCGTTATAAAATGTTCCATTCCAATATTTGATTCAGAGTTCTGTTGATTATGCGTATCCCACTCATCCCTTCGACGATGTCTGCAGTGGCAACGAGACTCGCCCTACCCCACGCTCCCAGTGACATAGATCTAGACGTAATAAATCGCCTGCAAGCCCCTCCCCCTTGTTGCTCTGTGGTGTATACAATATGCGTACAAACTGGAAATTGTAAACAACATAACAATATATACAATTTTAAAACCTAATTTGGTTTGATTCCTGACACTTGTTTGAGACAGTCTGTATTGACTAAGACAACTCTCAATGGGATGGTGCATTTTCAGTAGAACAATTTTTTGAAAACCAAAGGGGAGATGGTTTAAATACAGTGTTTTGACATTAACAATAATTTGTTTAATAATAGCATGTAAAACAACTAAATAAACAGCACCTACTATTTTAAACAAATAGGCTGACCAGGTGATTTAAAGAATCAAATATTAGGTCCGTGCAAGGCATTGGAAATGATTATAAAGGAAAGTAATGTAACGTGAGCTATGACAAAACACTATTAATTTGAAAGATAAGGCGTATTCATTTAGCCTAATGGGCCAATCCTGTGATTGCTTAAACTGTTTGGATTACAGCTCTGTTGCCACCTAGTGGGGCAATTGAGGCAATTAAATTTTTTTTAAATGTTTTTAGTTTAAGTTTTACTCACTCACTTTTTTACAAAGATGTGCAGACCTGTGATTAATGTGTGGGTGTAGAGGATGAATAGAATGCATTTTATTTTCCTCCAAATTGGCTATCCATCACAATTAGAACGGAACTCTATGCCGCGCCCGGCCCCTATCGGAATGGGCGTGCACGCGCTGTAGGTACAGGTGTGCCATCGTCATCTGAAGCAGTGGGATGGAGACTCGCACAAAGGCTAAATGTTCATATCTTTCTGTAATTGTAAAAAAAACGAAGAAATCCGGAAGGGGAATGGCGCATTAAAAAATAACGGTTTACTCAAAGGCCAAGAATTTTTTACTTATTAAAAGTTAAACTTTTTTTAAATGTATGCTTTGCATAGGTTTTCCACAATGAAATCTTACTTGGACCTGCGAACAAAACGGATGATGGTTTTAATATGCATTGGACTAGTTCTTCTTTGTCTGCCTTCTGGTGTAAATGGTGAAATCCCAGCAAAACCGACCGGGAGTGTAACGTTTCGTCCCCCTGTCAAGCCCGCAAACGTCCCCCAGGCTTTCCCAGATGCAGAGAAGGCAAATCTACCAGTGTTTACCATGAACTACGGCAGGATACAAGTGCCATTTGAAATCACTCTTTGGGTACTGCTTGCGTCATTTGCAAAAATCGGTAAGTAAAAACACAAATGTACAATAGGCCTTCATTCGAGAAAGAAGATAAGGGGGGAACTGAAGTTTGCATTGTGATGCAGGCTTGTTGAATTTCAGCTCTCATTGTTTCTACTGCGTGTTAAGAGTCTTAAAGGAGCAGTTCACTGAAACAAACGTGATAAATGTGATAAATGATCAATGTATATACCGGCCTCTTAAATGTCTCTATTCCTTTACTTTTTCTTAACAAGCAACCCCTCTCTTTCTAAGGTTTCCACATATACCACAAGATAACAATTTGGGTGCCAGAGTCCTGCCTACTGATCAGCATTGGTCTGATTGTAGGGGCCATCATGCACTCTGTGCACGAGGAGCCGCCCGCCGTGCTCAGCTCCAACGTCTTCTTCCTCTACATGCTGCCCCCCATCGTCCTCAACTCTGGCTACTTCATGCCCACAAGGCCGTTCTTTGAGAACATCGGCACGGTATTCAATGGTCAACATACCCAAACTAGCTTCTCCCACACAAGGCTTTTAAGCAACTGATACCTAGTGATTTGCAAAATATCTGCACACAAAACATATGAAGGCCAAGTGTATTCGTGAATATTAAATGTGTTATTTTTATCTTCAGGTACTGTGGTATGCCGTGGTAGGCACTCTGTGGAACAGCGTAGGTATAGGGATGTCGCTGTTTGCTGTGTGCCAGATTGAAGCCTTCGGTGTGCAAGACATCAATCTGCAGGAGAACCTGCTGTTTGCCTCGATCATCTCGGCTGTCGACCCTGTGGCTGTGTTGAGTGTGTTTGAGGATATCAACGTCAACGAGCAGCTTTACATTGTTGTGTTCGGTGAATGCCTCTTCAATGATGCCGTTACTGTGGTAAGTGTTAATATACACGTGTGTGTTTGCTTTTTGTAAAGAGATAATGTGAGAACTGAAGAAACCTTTTGGGGTGAGAAATTGCTTTTATAATGGTATTCATGGTGTCCAGTGACCTTTCAAACTCTTGTCAGACAGAGAAAAACAAACTGCCTCTTGTTGCTCTGTCTGAACAGTTTGTTCTTGAGAATGGCTCAGACATTTAGCGGAGTTAGACCCCACTCTAGTTGGTCATCAGTTTACATTGAAACCTGTCCCTTTGTGAATAGCTTTTGTATCGATAGACATCCTAAAATAAAATCTAATTTAAAACATAGATCACTAATTTTGTCTACCAATGGCTTACTTTGTATGCATTATAGTTGAGTGCTTATATTGAAGCATTTGCATAACAATGCATCCACCAAATAATTGAACACTATATGGTATGGAGAGGAAAATACCAGTTTGACGGGTTTACGCAGTGGGGCCCCAACACGAAAACAATGCCCAATGCTCTGTGAACGTCATGCTTAAGTTTCGGTCTTCTTACATTATTTTCAACTGTGTCGGAATGCAGTTTTCAGAGAGCTGTTTGGTCTTGTGAGAAATACTTGCAGTGAATGTTAAAAATATACAGTGTTGTTGTTGTGAGTGATTTCCACTTGCAGTTGTGACAATGTATGTATTTCCCTTGATGCCCCTGAACTTGGTCTTGGGCTAATGTTGCCTTCTAAACTTTTCAGTTGTTAATCCAGTTTTACGTATTTCTGAAAAATGTATAGATGGAATTCAGTGTTGACACACATACGAACAGAGTAAAGGTATGCAGTAGGCATATCATTCTTACTACATATTTGGTGGGCATGATAGCGTGCTTTGTAGTAGACAAAGTATCGGTGGAAAAGGGGACAAACATTTACCCTGGAGACTGGAGTGAGTGCGGGCGTGGTTGCGACTAAGAGATTGGTTGTAGTCAACAAATTGGTCTCAGAATGGCCACACTGGTCTGGAAACCGACCAGTTGCGTGGCCCTCTTAAGCATTTATGTACTATATATGTACTTCCTAGGTATGAGCACTGCTGTACTACTGTACACTGTTGTACTACTGCATGAGCTCTCTGAATATGAAAGTGGCCCAATGCAAATTTGCCACAGGTCAATTGAGAGAAACCAACAAAGGCTCCTGTTTCTGTCTACTGTGTGTGTGTTGGTTAGTGTTGCACTGATTCATAGTAAGGGGTTGGCCAAGTTTATCACTTTGTAAATAGCGGAGGGCAAACACGAGTGACTTACTAATTCATCTGGATGACTGAGTGATTAGAGGGAATGACATGACCCCTGATGCTGTGTGTGTGTGTGTGTGTGTGTGTGTGTGTGTGTGTGTGTGTGCGCGTGTGTGTGCGTGCGTGCGTGCGTGCGTGCGTGCGTGCGTGCATGCGTGCGTGCGTGCGTGCGTGTATTTGACCATAATTAAAACTCCAGCGGCTTTAGGTGGACTGCATGGTGAGCTCACCCTCTTCCACTGAGCAGTATTGTACACTAAAACATATATCTTATTATTTCAAAGTACAACTCTGTTTTTCAATCTGGGTCTATTTATTTACTTCTGTAAGCCTCATAACAAACTAAGACATTGACATTTGTATTATTTAACCTATTATCTTAAAAGCTGTGCCTGTAATGAATTGCCAGATTGAGAAAGTTTTCCTAGGAAGATTGAAAAGGTTGGTGTATTCAAAACCACTGAATTTCAAGTGTAAAAAAATATATACTGTATCTGCAGTAAAATGGTGAAACTATTTACATAGATTTTATTTTAATTGCCTATCCTATTTGCTGTTGCTATTTGTTATTCATCTATTGGTCGACAAAGTCAACGAAAGACTGAATATCTTTTCACAACCAACAGACAAACTACAATGCTGTCTCTTTGCTGTCACTATGCGATATTATATTATTATTTTTGTGAAGATAAAACAATTCCCTTTCTGTAGAACCCATATCCTTTCCTCCACTCGTTACCTTTATCTCTAGGTGCTGTACAACATGTTCACCTTTGTGGCGGATATGCCCGTGGTGGAGCCGGTGGACGTGTTACTGGGCATGGCACGCTTCCTTGTGGTGGGCTTCGGAGGCCTGGGCTTTGGCATTCTCTTTGGCTTTGTGGCCGCCTTCACCACCCGCTTCACCTCCAACGTCCGAGAGATAGAGCCTCTCTTCATCTTTATGTACAGCTACCTAGCCTATCTAGTGGCCGAGCTCTTCAGCATATCCTCCATCATGGCGTGAGTGGATTACCGTTCGTACACACGTGGGATGCGTGCGCAGTAAATACATTTTCTAAAGTACGTCCTGAAACCTTTTTTTACTTATTAGGTTTTCATCTCTTGTGTATTGTGAATCCACAGAATTGTTACCTGTGCCCTGACTATGAAGTATTATGTGGAGGAGAACGTCTCCCAGCGCTCCTGCACTACCATTCGCCACGTGATCAAGATGCTCGGCGCGGTCTCCGAGACCCTCATCTTCTTCTTCTTGGGAGTGGTCACCATCACAACGGACCACGAGTGGAACTGGGGCTACATCCTGTGCACCTTGTTGTTTGCCATTGTGTGGAGAGGCCTGGGTAAAGAGAGGGGGGAGGAGGGTTGATGTGTATCATTGTGTTTTGTCAGTTTGTCTTTCTTTTTCCCCTCCCAAATATTTCAAACATGGAGCTATCTCTCTGGTGTTAATCCTTCTTCTTTATTAATCTTAAATGTAGGTATGTTGGTGTTGACCCAGATCATAAACCCTTTCCGCACCATCCCCTTCAACTTCAAAGACCAGTTTGGTTTGGCCTATGGAGGCCTGCGAGGAGCCATCTCCTTCGCTCTGGTATTTACTTTGCCGGATAACATCGGCCGCAGGCAGCTTTTCATCACTGCCACCATTGTCATTATCCTTTTCACTGTCTTCCTTCAGGTAAGACAGCATTAGATTTTTTTTCAAATTATATTTCTAGTAACCAGACCTCAATTGTGTCTCTCATGACAAGCATGCACCTCCACTAATGTTAATTATAACAAGTAAATTGTTACTGGTGTCTGAAGTCTTAACCTTTTTTCTTTTTTTTAAAATATCCACAGGGCATCAGTATCAGGCCCCTGATTGAGTTAATAAATGTTCGTCGAACTAATCGAAACCTTGACACCATCAACGTAGAGGTTCACGCCAGGGTATGTTGTGTAGTTCATAGTTACAACACCAATAAAACATCTGTTTAAGGGTATAAATTGTACCCATATCCTCTGCTCTTCATTCAGCTTATGGAGCATACTATAGCTGGTATAGAGGATCTCTGTGGCCAGTGGGGCCACTTCTACTGGAAGGACAAGTAAGACTTTTTTATCACTTCTTGTCTACTACCTCTCGCCATACTTAGCAGACGCACAAAGGGTGCTGCGGTGTTTTTCGTCCTTGATTAGAGAAATTTTAGGTACCAAGCCAAAATAACTCACTCAAGCATATAGTAATTGATGGTGAGATGCCAGTTTACTGTAGATCAGGTTGCTCATTGTGCTCTAGATTGCCTTGCATGTGTTTTGTTGTGGTTTTGGGGTCGCCTTTGCTTATGCCGTGAATGTATTGTTTAACGTGTCGTTGGAATTAGGTGTCATGTTCAACCTGCTCCCCCTCGCCACTTACCCTTCAGATCCAGTAACGTTCGTCTCTTTACATGACTAGACTGTTCCCTCTTGGCCACACCTAGTATCCTATAGGACAGCTTGTACTTCCTCATGTCTTCCTGAGCCAAACTCCCCCTGTAACCTTCGGTATGGCGGCTGGCTTTGTAAACTCAGTCTGCTGGTTGAGCAGGTTTTTACTTCTCTCTACGGTCTCATTGCAACTTGTACAATTGCAACTTGTACAATTCCATCACCCTTCCTGATACCTAAGCGTGTTGCTAAAATAAATAAGTTAAATGTAATCAAAAAAATATGTGTACATTTACAATGTCTAAAAGGTGCAATAGGGAGAAAAGCTCTGTTGTAACTCACTACATTTACTGACAGAGTACCTTTGAATCAATTTTAGGTTTATGAAGTTCAATAATTTAGTCCTGCGGAGGATATTGATAAAGGACAACCGGGCAGAGTCAAGTATTGTGGCTCTTTATAAAAAGTTGGAACTGCAGAATGCCATGGAGATCCTGGATAACGTGGCTGGCGACATAAGTGGTGCTCCGTCAATGGTTTCTCTGTAGTAAGTCCTTGATTCGGCTCTCTCTCCTCCTTCTCTCCTCTCTCTCTTTTTCTCTCTCTCTCCTCCTCTCCTCTACTCTCTCTCTCTCGCTCACTTGCTCTCGCGCGCGAGTGCGCTCTCTCTCTATCTCTCTGTCTCTATCTATCTCTCTATCTCTCTGTCTCTTTCTCTGTCTCTATCTATCTCTCTCTCCTGCTTGCCCTCATCATAATATTAGTGCAGATAAGAGGGACATGTTGACTAAGTACTCCCTTGTTCTTTTTTGTTTGTTTCTTAGTGAGGAGAAGAAAAGCTCTGCTAAACCCAAGAAGATCATTTCTACCGACCTGAAAAACATGCACGATATCCTGTCCAAGAATATGTACAAGATCAGACAACGGGTGAAATATCTTTTTACTCACCATCTTCTCTGTACATGTGTACTTGGCTCAGCCCACTGTTTTGCATGGCCACATAGGCCTCAGGTGTGTAGTACGTTTCCATGAGTGACATCGTCCTCAGGAATGCCAAGACTATATGTTTGTTTTCAGCAACAGAGAGATTAGAGTGGTGGGTGGGGGTTAGGAGACATGTATGTTTAGGTTAGGAGACATATGTCTGTTTTCCGTCTTTAAGGTCTTGCACCAGTCCATAGTTTTGCCTTTTATGGGGTCACACATGCACACATTCCTCTTTGTCTAACAAGCAGTGTACCCCGGTATCACTAGTTTTGACATTGCGTCATCAGATGGAATTGTTTTGAATATACTATCAAACAATGCAGGTTTTCTGGTTTGAGCTCCTATAAGCCCTAGAGCAGGTTTGGCATCCTATTCACTAGTCTAGCCTTGGAAAAAGGTAACAGTCTGTTTTATGTAGTCAGCAGGTGAGGCTGCATGTGAGTTGCGGTTGTCTATACATTTGTGGCATTTAAACAAACAGTGAAACCCTTTGATGACGGTAAACAAGTCTGCGCTAGCCTTTCTTTTTTTTCAACACCCACTTCATTTTTGTAGACAGTTAACCTTTAGGGGTGGGACTTTAAAGAGCATTACTGTGGACATGAATGGTGTCTCTGTGTGAGGTGTCTTTTCAATTGGAGTGGGATCTTCAATGACTCTTAAAGTACACACACACACACAGACACAAAAATGGGATTCTCCCTTTCTGTGGTGTAGACGGCGTGGTCACTGGTCAGCTAGACTTAAGCCTCCTGAAGCCTTTAAATAGAACGTACTCTGTGTTTGTCTATGATGGCGTCTTTACAAAAGCCGATAAAGCAGCAGCTATTTAATACAAATAACTAACAGTGAAATGGAAGGATTTGCTTCCCCCGTTTGACTCACCGATAGGATGGTAATCAGGGATGTTGTATATCCCATGTTTGATCTTTGTGCCACTGTATACTAATGTATTCATCCTCTTTGTTCAGACGATGGCATACACAAGTAAATACTCCCTGCCAAACGACAGCCGAACCAAAGAGATCCTGATACGACGTCATGCGAGCATCCGACGCAGCCTCCGACCAGGCAGCTTTAATGGATCAGTAAGAATGCATACTTAACTCAGAAAGACATGTTCATTATTCAATATTTATGTGTGTGTGTGTGTGTGTGTGTGTAAAAAACAACTTCTTTAAAAAACTGAAATTGTTGTTCCTGATACTATTTAACAGTTTAGTATTTTTGTCAGACTGTCCCGGATTCACTTTCATTTTATTTTTCATAATTTCACCATATTTTTCATATTCTATCTCTCCCACTTTTTCTCCAATTGCCTCTTTTTAGGCAGCGTCTTCTCAGCCAAAGTCACACAAATACTTCTCCTTGCCAGCTGGGAAGAGTCTGGACTCAAAGTTTCCTCCTATGAGACATGCAGGTAAGCTCTCTCAAAATGTCAACAGCTCACCATGTGACCAGTCTGACGCTATCTGAAAACTCTATAGACATTTTTATGACTGTGCGTCTCTTACTTGAGCAGAGCTCCAAACCAATTGATTTATTGTGTCTTTCTTAGATGACGAGGAAACCATGTCAGAGGTCAACTACCCGTCAGGCCGCACCAGGTTTGGTCAGCCCGGCCGATCCTCCTCTAGAGCCATGATAGCTCTGCGCAGAATGGACACCGTAACAGAAGTACCCTCTGTTGACGTTGTAAACGAGAGGAGGGGTGAGCGAGCAAGCAGGGGGAACAGAGTCTCCCAAATAAACTCTTCCTCCAGTGATTCCCGACTCCCTGTTCCTCGCCGTCACTTTGACCCCTCTGCTGGGCATAGCAACAGCACCACGGACCAACCGGGACGTGAAGACAATATTTCAGAGGACGAGGAGGAGACGCAGCCCTTGTCGCCTGCCCCTGCGTGGGCCGCTGGGGCTAGGGAGCGTGAACACACAGGGAACCCACAGCCCCGAAGACCCCAGTGGAAACCTAAAAAGACCTAGAACTGTCTATGAGCAGTTGTATAACTATGGAAGGCTGTGGCTGTACAGGTTTTCCCGTCAATTTGAACAATGCCCAGAACTCACGAACTGAAAGGGACGAGCACTTCAAATAGAACCATGCAGTGTACTAGAAGAAATGCAATGGTAGGTTAACACCTAACCATTGTCTTAATCAATATTCTCATGATGATCATAAGTATACTGTATATTCATAATAATAATGATTGTATGATATAATATTTTAGCATATTAAAAAAAATATTTAGATTATTTTATATTTTGGCATTTTTTAGTTTTAGCTGTATAATTTAAAGACATTTCTGTATGACTGCAATTTTTCACTATGCTGTGATAGTTCGTTGTTTTTAATATTTCTGTGGCCAGGAGTCTCACATATACAGTTCTGGACAGAAATAATGGCACTTATGTTTAAAAGACAAAAATAAAAATGTTTTTTGTAAGTAATCTACAAAAAGGTTTCAATTTGAGTGTATGTATTTTTTTTTTAAGAAAGAAAAAGTGGTTTCAAATTCATTGCTATTCCAATAGATTTTTTTTTTTGCATTAACCTTAAGAAAAAGTTTGACATTTCTAAATACACAAGACATGGTGTTATAATATCAAGTATGCCATAGGCTTTTACCTCTCTTTCATCCCCAGTGTCTTCCTGATTGGGCGAACTTAGCCCAGTTGAATAGCCCTAGACCAGCCCAGCCTTCATGCGTCTATGTGTCAATCACACCAGGTGATTATTACAGGACGTACTGTCTTTTGAAGATTATGTGATCTCCAAATCTCAAATTTGATCATATATTCTGTAGCTTTGACTGTATTTTGGTGGAGCCCCAGAGCCTTACAATTTATTTAGAAACCATTTCCAAACTGACAATTCAGTAGCCTTTTTTTGGGTCTTGGGAATGAAATGATATTTTTTTGCATACTTTGCCGCTATAGCCTGTCTGCAAATTGCCATAATATAAATAATTCAACTAACATGGACAGTCAACAAAGTCATAAATTAGAAAAAAAACATTTATTGTTGTTAATTTAGATCATTTTTAAATAACTAAGAATAACAACCATTGTAGAATTCTCATTACAGTGGTATTTTTTGGTGTCGCCAAAAATTTAAATTAAAAAATAATAATGAAAAATTCAGCATTTCTGGATAATTCAATAAATTATAACCTTCATATAAAATTAAAAAACCCAAAGTGCCAGAGAAGGAAGTAGTGGTTGTCTGATATTAATGAAAATTCTTCCAGATGAGTATGTCCTCCATCTGTAATTTGCTGTCAAAGGCCAACTCCAAGCTTTCCTAGAAACAGCAAAAATGTATGCCAACTACTCCGTACATGCAGCGCATTATTAGTAGTTTCTTTATTCATCCTCGTTTGTAGTGGTTATGAAGGGGAAGATTCTAAATAAAATGTCATAATGACAAAATCCCTCATTATTTGTTCCTCATTATCTCAGAAAAAAAGAGATACAGTGTCCACCCCCAAAATTGTATTTTTGCGTCCACTTCTCGGACTACAATGCTGAATACCAACGAGCGCATTATAGTACACTTCATGGTAAATACTAGGTATTTCATCACTGTGATGTCATTACATAACATCTACAGGACATTAAAGGCACAATTCCATCCAAGTCTGATAACAAAGCATAAGGCTCTAGCTGAACAGTAGAACAGTCCATTGCCAGTCTTCAGAGCAGCTGGAAGACTCCTCCACCTGCTGATGTGTCTCACTCTCTCACTCTTAACTCATAAGATGGTCAGTCTCCATTTCAGAGTTTGTGTTCATTCTCCTTGGCTCTCCCATCCCACCTGGGGATCCTGACGAGCAGGAGGCAAACAGCGGCGACAGCCAGTCCCACACCCAGAACGGGGGGCCCGCAGGGGCTGAACTCCTGGGCTAAGCCCGAGAGGAGCGGCGCCAGGATGCGCCCCACCGCCGTCACTGACTGCCCAGCTCCGATCAGGGTGCCGCTGGCGTGCGCGCCTCCTCTCTGCAGCTCCAGGTCTGTGATGCAGGTGCGTCCGATGGAGGTGGAGATGGCGAAGAAGGTGGAGCTGAGCAGCACTTCCCAGACGCTGGGCGCAGCGGCGTACAGCAGGATGAGGAGGCAGGTGAGCACGGTGGAGTGCAGCAGCAGGGCCGGCATGTCGTTGCCGTAGAGCTTGGTGACGGGTCCCACCAGGCCGCCGGCCAGGGCTCCCAGAGTGCTGCTGTAGCTGATCAGGTAGCCCGTCGTCTTGGGCGTGAGGGAGAAGCGCTCCTCCATGGCCAGGGAGAAGTTGCTGTAGTAAAGCATGATGGAAATGGCCATGAGAAGGCGAACGAGGAACAGGTCCCACATTTCCGACGAGGCGACCGTGCGGATCTTGGAGACCACGGAGGACAGCTGTCTCCAGGCGGGTTGGAGCAGGGACATCTCCCCCCAGCTTAAACCTCCCCGGTGCTTCCCCAAACCCTGCTCTGTTGTTGGTGCTGATGCTGGATGATGGCTGTTCCTACAGGAACTGTCGAGCTGCTGTACAGAGTTTCTGACATTATTGTCATGGCGGCTTTGACTAAAGCTAGTGTTGGAGTTTGCATCTGTGCTTTGAGCTGTCGCCTCGCTCCACGGCAGCATCAACACCAGGCCTGGAAAACAAACACTGGATTGGGATTCTGGGCTATCCAGCTAAAGTATGGACATCACTTCCCTGTAATATGCCTCTAAATACCTGCGTTGATGAGGAAGATGGCTGCGCAAGTGAACGAGGACGTGTAGAAGCCCCCCTCATGTTCTGTGAGATATCCCCCAACTACTGGTCCCACTATGAAGCCCACACTGGAGGCTGCATTGAAGTGGCCCATCACCAGAGGGCGCTCTGATTCAGTCACAAGGTCAGATAGAAGGGCTCTGCAGATGGATAGGGAGTGCTTGAAAAGACCTGAGGGACACAACACAACAACACATGAACACACACACACACACACACAAACACACACACACACAACAACAACACATATACACACACACACACACACACACACACACACACACACAACAACAACACATACACACACACACACACACACACAAACACACAAGTAAATCAATTAAAGTTATATATCCTGATTGATGATGTTATGCCTGTACATACTGTACTGGCTCGGTGGCTCCCGTCTCGTGGAGTAGTTAATAGTGCAATTCAATCTTCTCTGATATGTTTACCAAACTTTAACAACCTAACTAACTAACCCACTTAGTTGCTCACTCCCTTTATCAAGACACAGGCACTTCCCAGAAGTACACATTCAATTCAAGCATGGCAATCCAACTAAAACCACTGTGATTCTCTGGTGTTGTCCTGGGGTCTCAACAAATTTCCCTTTTGTTTCCAGTGAGGGACTTACCGATAGGGATACGTGCAAGCACAAACAAGGCAATGCTGGTGGACATGCCCAGCAAACCATAGCCCAGAGCGCTGAGCAGTAGACAGGTCAGGAGAGAGTACCGCCTCCCCACAACATCACTCCAGCTTCCCTGTCAATCAAACACACAAAGAGTCGATTAAGAAAGTTATGAACATAATCAGAAAGCACCAAACACCTTGAGAGAGCACGCATGTCACACACTAGGGCCTGCATTTTATCTATCTTGACTGGGCCAGGTCATATTCTAATTCCTGTCTTTTAAAATACACGAATGTCTACGTAAACATATAGGTAGAGTCCATTACATGGAGGATGAAATGGCTTGTCAGCCATTTCTGTAGTGAGTGTGAAGGATCAGGTGACAAAAGACAGAGGAATCCCACAGCCAAGTCTGCTAAACCAAGCAACCCAGGCGCCTCCACTTTGTCCCTCATATGAATAGCATACGCGCACTCACACACACACACACACACACACACTCAACACTCAATGTAATTAAATCAGGCTGAATTTAATTTGCTGTATTTGAGATGTGGCCTGTGGGGTTTGCGAGAGACCTGGCTGTTTCCTCCCTCTCTCCCTACCAGTCTATGAACATAAACCACAAAGATCTCCTTCTTTCTTTAATTTGTTGCATGACCCTTGAAATTTAAACCAATTTTATAAGACATGGGGGAACGGGGGAGGTGCCTTACTGTGTGTGCTCTGACAATATAGGTGTCCCAATAACATACAGTAAAATGTTGTGTGTTAGGAGGAATGTGTGCGCCACATAATAGTTTAGAATCATATCGTTATAATGTCTGAAATGATTATTCAAAGTATCATTATTCAATGTTTTCCAAATTGAAAGTAAAACTGTTTCACTGATGTTTTTGGATGTTGTGGATGTGCGAGCCTGTTGCAAAGTTACAAAAAACATAATTGTTTTCATGAAATACCAAGGATGGCATTGCTACTGGCATACAATAGTGCACGTCATCCACTAACAAGCACAAACCTACTTACTAATGCACGCAAATACGACTGAATGATAGATAATTATCTAAAATGAAAAATACCTCTCACATTTTGTTTACCGTTTCTTTGCCAACCGTTTTGATGTAACTTTTAACGGTATCCTCACACACATTTCTTCAAAATGCTTTTTACAGCACAATGCAACAACATGCATCATAGTGTCGTCTCTATCATTTACAAGAATTATGTTGAGAAGTCACAAAAAGGTTAAATATTAGGCTCTGTCAATACTTACAATTATAGTGCTAGAAAACAGCTGCAATATCCCATACGTAGATCCTAAAACAAAGTAAACAGAAAACAAATTACAAACTACAACGCATAAAGATAAATAGAACAATGCTGATAGCAATAATAAATGAACAAACCTACCTACAATGCCAGCCATTGTGGGACTGGCACCAAGAGCCTTAACATGGTGGCTTAACAGAGGGATGATCATGCTCACCCCAAACAAGTCCTGCCAGAAAAACACAAAATGAATTAACAACGTCATGACATTATTATTATTATGTATTACTTTAATCTTGGGGATCTAACTGAAAAAGATTATTTATGGTGGGAACAGTGACATAAATTATGATAATTAAGTAAATCCAGGACCTAGAGACCAAGCCAAAGCTCTGTTTGCATTTCTCATATTTAGTTAAGCCTATTGTAACTCCTGCCAGGTACTTGATTGAAGTCACACACCACTAGCTCCAGCGCTGTCACGGTACTACCCATTAATCTAGGAATGTAATTGTAAATTATCCTCAAAAATAGGGAAAAATCGTGCAGTTTGTGAGTATTCGTGTCATCAAATGAGACTTAAAGTTAAGATATTCTAGAATTAGACGATCTATGAAACCAGTCCTTCCCCCCGGGTAAAGCAGGTTACGATATAGGAACAATTTGTCAGCTTCTTCATGAAGGCAGGCTCAAAGCGTGACATCGAGATAGCAGTGCTAAACATCTTTTGGACTGTGCACCATTGCAGAGCCATGATATGCTACTATTTGTCAGTAAAACCAATTTATTATTTATAGAGCATTTACGTCTATAAGGTCACTTTCGGTTTGTAAATGCACAACTTCTTAAAAGCAAAACAATAGAGCCCTAAACTTTTGAATTGAATAACGTAGCCTACCATAAACCCGACAACATAGATGCATTGTATTATCCGCGTTCTTTTTCTTGGCTTCTGAAATAATGTAGGGCACTTCACGTTATTCATTCTCCCGCAATGACAGCTCGACGAGGGTCAATGCGGAAGAGAACACTGTTTGTACAGTGTACATCAACCATACAGAACATCCCCCGGATTTAAAATGACCCAGCCAACAGGGGGGTTAAAAAAAGGTAAACATTTTAGGCATTCGCAATATAATTATGAATGAGTCATATTTATATCTTGTATTGGATACAGGTAAATCTAATCTGAATATAATTGACATTATTTTAATGCAATATGTGAATATCCATACGGTTCCTAATTGTAGTATCGTGTTTACGTCTTCTGCACTTCAACTTGGTATCTACCGGTGACGTCAAAGACAAAGCCAATGCGCTTAATTTTAAACGAGTTAATACAAATTCGGTTTTTTAAGTGGGGATAACTGACAGTGTAATGTCTTATTTTTTCAGCAGTTTTCTTCTAAAGACTGGTAATGTCGAAATATATATGAATAAAAAAAGCAAAAATAAAATAAAACATTAAAATAAACAAATAACATTTGTTATTCGTAACATTTATTACAACGTTTTCTTTATGCTAAACAACAATAATCTCACCTATAAGAGAATAGGCCTACGTCACACCCTAAGCAATATGTTTAATGATATGCAATATAGGCAATATGCGTAATTAGGATTTGGTAGTATTTGTACATTTTAATAGCCTAACTTTAGATCATAGCTTAAAGAGGATTTTCATAAAGCTTGCATTAGCTACCTTTTCTATACAAAACATCTCGAATTCGGTTAACTCAATAAAAACATTAAGGCAGATGTAAGAGATTTTAATACATTTTGTTATTAATTAATCAAGAAAGCCAAACACACAAACTCTCTCTCTCACACACACACACACACACACACACACACACACTCAGACACACAGAGATTACAGGAAGGAAGTTATTACCTGGTTATTTCAGCATATTTGAAAGAATTGGAATTGAAGGTGAGTATTGAAAGTGGTTGGACTGTGGCTACAAATCACAGTGGTGTGCTAATTAACAAGGGCCCTCTGTGGGTATAGTGTTAAATATCCCACCTAGATGCTAACGAGCCATCAGCTCTTCAATAGCAACCAAACCACATTACATCTTTCACTTTAATATTTAATATTGTATAATTGGAATGCTATTGCATGTAGATAAAATAAGATACCACATGAGTAATATATTAAGGTTTAGAGTTAGGGTTTGATTTTTTCTATCCGTTCTTTCTCTTTCACACACATTCTGCCTCACATTCTGATTCTGTGGATGGAGATCACAACTGAAAATTGTTACAAATACACATATCAATCTCATGAACGAAAACCAATTCATCTTTTTAAATGATGGCTGCATCTTGTTTTGTGTGTTGGAGTCAAACATATTTTGATGAGGTGTTGGGGGAGTTTGTCTGAGTCGGAAGCAGCTTTGGGCTAGGGGTAACCTTCTTCTTTTGTTCTTTAGTTTCCCCCTCAATATATTTCCTATGTGTAAGGGTAACGGGGTGTCCAGTTGCTGGTTTCTATTTTAGTACTGGTTCCCTCCCTAAAATCCCTCCACCAACCACTCCACACAAACACATAATACGCTTTCCCATGAGACCATTCCTTTGGTGTGAGGGGTGAGGGGGCAGCAGGCACCTTCAATCAGACCCCAAAAATAGCCCATGGGGAGGGCTACACACCCCTGAAAAGTCAGAGGGAACACTGTCCTCACAACACACAGACAACCAGAGATAGAACTAGGGACACGATACAGATCAGACTTCATTTACAGAATAGTCTGTGTGTCTCTTTCCAGTGTCTGGTATGTCCTGCAGCATGAAGCTGAGTGTGGCCCTGTTCTTTGCTGGACTCTTTGGGGCCTTTGCAGCCGTGTTTGTGCTCCTCTCCTTTGGAACGGATTACTGGCTCTTGGCCTCTGAGACCTGTAACCCTACAGTTGAGGGAACCCATGGACCTGGAGGTGTTAATGTGGAGGTAAGCAACTTGGACTTTAATGGGGGAGGGGGGAAATAAATAGAAGGTTTTATTTAATATGGATGTTCTCAAGCTCTAGAATTTACCTCCTCTCTCTGGTCTTCTCAGATGTCAAGTCACACATTTCTGTTTGTAGAAAGGTAGAAGTACAACAATACCTGGGTCATCTAATTCTCATCGTATATTTATTGATAAGCAAGATTGTCATCGTATATTTATTGATAAGCGTCATGAAAATATTTTCAAACGGTTTTGATGGTCTGAAAAGGCATTGAAAAATGAGCCTATTTTTAAATCATTGTTTTTAGAGCAAGACCCCAAAGAATATTTAATGAACTGCTCACATTTCATTCAAATAGATCTAATATTCATTCCACATAAATATCTATTTCCATTAAGTTCTTTAAAGGACTTTTTATTTTTTTTGATGGAGTTGTCCTCAAGTGCGCCATTTTTCGGCTTTGAACTGGACACACTGTATACACACACCGAGAAGCTGTTATTGAAACCAGATACTGCCTTATGCTGTTAGTGTGTGTGACCATCCACGGATTGAGACATTCCAGACTCCCAATGATAGAAATAAAAACTATACACACCCTCATGGTATGGTATGGTGTGGTATTAAATATCACCTACTGGTGCCATTCCAGTAATAAATGGTGAGCCCTGAAACTAGAATCTTGGCATGCTGTCCAATTAGAGTAGTACTACTGTCATGGAAAAAAATCAAGAGCAAAGGTTACAAAGAGAACATTTTCGTGTGTTAGCAAGGAAAAGGCAGAATAGTACCTTATTGCCATGGAACATGGCAGGCGTGGAACATGAGCGGCTGTGTGAATGGAGCCCAACACACTCCTCATTAACCCCTTTAGGAAGAGAAAGCTGCTCGCTCAGCTCAACCAGTCAGCAGCTGCACACTAGAACACAACGCTCACCTGGCTGGCATATACAAGCTGCAACGTCTGACAGGCATGAGAATGCTAACAGTCATAGTTGAGCACTGTGTTGTTTTCAACATTAGTGCCTACATTCTATCCAGCCATATTAATCTCGGTTGGGATTCATAGACAGAAAATATTTTTATTTGAACAAAGGAAAGCCTACATAGTTGTCATAGAAAGGCAAGTATAACAAATAAATTAAATAGAGTACACACATACAGTACCAGTCCAAAGACTGGGCACAGTTTCCCATTCATTGAAATGAGAAAATGTGTCCAAACTCGGACTGGTACTGTATATATACATGACAAAGTTCCTTGCTCCATCTCGTCCCTGTGCAGACCGGGGTCATCATGATGACGGAGGAGGACATTGGCTACACCACTACATACTACCATGAAGGCTTCTTCTGGAGGTGCTCCTTCGGCGCTGACGTGGAAGATGACGACCTCTTATGGAAGCTCTGGTTCAGTAGGTCACAGGAAACAAAGAACAATACTTTAAAATACATCCTAGGCTTCATCCTACTCTTTACATCTCTCTGACGTTCTGTTTCTGTCTCTCTCTCTCTCTCGGCCCCCTTCTCTCTGTCTCCCCCCTCTCTCTCTTTTCTTCTCTCTCTCTCACCCCTTTTTCTTGATGTATCTCTTTGAAGCCCCTGAAATGTCACTCTGATTTACATTGGGTTTTATAAGTCAGATAGAGTATCTCACTGTAATATCACTTCTAATCAAACACAGCTCAATTATTATGTCGCGTAAATCTCTTATCATGTTGCAGTGTGACTCTAGACCGCTGTCAGTTGGCTCCATGGGGAATTCCGTACAACACTTGATGCTATTCTAGTCCTTTGTCAGATGATTCTGTGCTGTCTATTTTCTAATAGGGAACTCTTCAAGGGAGGGTCATTGTCACAAACGTGCACTGGCTGAGGGGTAGACCTTACAAGGGTCTGTTGAATTCCACAGGTCAGGATAAAGAAGACGTAGAAAAAGCAAACTCTGTATGTAGAATAAAAAGGGAGCGGTAAGGCTTTGCTGCAACATGAAATCAAAGTCTCAAGACAGGCTTGCGAGGCTACAAAGTTTTGCAACTACAAGGGTTTAAAGAAAGTAAAAAGCGAGAGAAAATTGAAGTCAAAACAGAGTTCTGGATGTTCAAACTTGAAATCAAAGAAGAGAGAATACTAGATGAAAAGATAAAAGAATAAGGGTGTTTCAAGTGAGGAGGCTAGTATCATGTGATGACAGATCTTTTACCTATATAAATGACATGACGGTAATGTAACAGTGCATTGTATCCACAGCAAATCAGCCACAATCAAAAGTCTGCACGCACGCCTACCTCTTTCCATTTCCTGTGTCCCATGAGACCCACAATGCCACAGCGTATGAATCAGCCATCAGTAAGTGTATTTGTTTGTTTCTGCTTGTTTCAGTTTTTTTTTTACTAAATGTGATCATGTGTAGGTCTACTTACTTTGATGGGTAATAATTGGCATTTCTGTTGTCCAGTCTACAGAGGCTTCTGGAGTATCTTCATGCTGATTGGTGTAGCTGCTGTAGTATTGGGTGGATTTTTCATAATCTGTGCAGCTCCATTTGCCAGTCACCGACTGTATAAAGTCGGGGGTGGCTTGTTCTTGGCATCTGGTGAGTTACTGGACAAGCCTTGTACTTACTAGGATGCTATTCTGTCAATGAAAGGCCTAATTAAGAGAATCAGTATACATTTTGCTGTACGACCATAGGTCACCAATACTGTCTCTCCTCATCACCTATCTTTATTTATTCATTTAACCTTGGCACAATCACATCTATCCTCCCTTCTCTGACTTCTTCCTCCTCCTGTCCTTTCCCCCGCCCCAGGCCTCTTCCTCCTAGGTGTGGTGGTGATGTATGTGGTGTGGGTTCAGGTACTAGACGTTGTAACTGTCTACGAGGAGCATCAGCGAGCGGCCGTGTGCAGTGGCTTCCAGCTGTCGCTCCATTATGGCCTGTCCTTCATGTTTGCCCCCGTGGGCATCTTCTTCTGCCTCTTAGCTGGCCTCCTGTTCCTGCTTATCGGACGATCGGTACACATGCAGTATGACTGAGGTTTCGATTTGTCAAATTGGGTTTTGGATGGGAGAGCAGCGGGGTGTAAAGTTTTTATGGAATTCTGCTGTTTCTACTTCCACAACTTTCTTATGTCTCATTGTTCTGTGAGCCTTGTCAGCCTTTTGTCTATGAACTCTTTGGCAGCTCTGTAGTGGCATAACCAGTGTGACTGGTTTAAACGTCATTCTCTCTTACCACTTCCGTGTGTTATTCCCTCTTGTGTGTTATAATTTTATGCTGCCATTGTGAGCGGATGGAGTGTTCTACAGATTGCTACTATACTATAATACAGCATGGCTACGTCCACAAAAGAGGAATTTAGATGAGCATGTTCACAATTGATCACGGTTTTTCTTAAAGGCTATTGTGAAATATAAAAATGATCTAGTTTTGCCTTATTGTGTTTGAATACAGTATGCTCAATACAAGATGTAAATGTTTATTTATACACTGCGAGCCAGTTTGGTGGACTTGTTATTACTGCATTGTTAAAAGATTGTTTGTTGGAAAGTACCATTGTTCCTTAACTCATGATACTTCAGTAAGCAGTAATGGGCTCAATGTTAGTGTTCTTAGAGTAGTACCCGTTAACATTACTAGTTGGTCAAGCTTATTATTCTTCACAGACACACATATATGTTTAAAAACAAATGTATCAAGTGTTAAAAAATGTACAGAACTTATTAATGTGACTTTGGCTTTTAAAACATATTCGCTGCACTGTACACACCCTCTAAAGTGCTTTCCGCCTCTTTTATTGTTCCCATTAAAAAAACGTATCGAATAAACAACAGCAAAGTTGAATGACATTCTGAGAGACTAATATACTGCACCTACCTTCTTTGCAAAGGGTTTCTCCTTTTTTTCTTTTTCATGATCTATTTATTTTTTGTAAATATCAAATTAAAGTGCATAATCAACAAGTGTTGCATGTATATCCAATACTTTCCTTTTTTCTAATTTTGATTAATTTGGTCTTTAGATCATAATGCATTTTGGGGGTTTGTTTATGTGTGTTAGTGTGTATTTGATCCAGAAACGGAAAGACTTGCCACGCCTTTGTATTTCTCTATTTTCGGACCCTGCACATCAACAGAACATAGACTAACCAAGTATACAGCACTATTTTAACGTTGCTATCTTGATTGTTGTCAGAAGGGTTTGAAATAATCAATATAGACCACATTGTCTAATTCATTTTCAGACCACATGTAATTGAGACGGTCAAACTACTCCTGTTTTGAAATTAGAACTAGCTGCGTTTATTCCCCACAAGAGGGCAACACAGCCACACTGGAATCAAAACACTTTTCCTTTGTGAAAACTGAATTTTTTTTTTTTGGTTGAAGTGTGAACATTCTATCTCAACATGTATTCAATCACGACTTCAGAGCTGGGATGTGCAGTCCAAGATGAAAGTATTCACACCTTGGCTGACAGACAGATTGTAATTTCACTCATGAATGGAGCATTTGATCAGGATCTGAATGGAGTCCCGTGTTGATTCTCATGAGTCTGTATCAAACCAATTTCTTTTCAGCATCATAATATACACACATAGGCAACAGCAAAGAGTAATGGAAGCTTTCCTGAAGCTGATAATAAAGTCATTTATTTTGGACCATCTGAGTGGTATGATGTAATTTATTGATTATTCTGAGATAATTATCTTAGGGTTCAGAAGCAGTATTGGTGTAAAGGTGTCGATGTACACTTTCCCAACTGTCCTGTCAATTGAAGGAAGAGGGTAGAGACAGTCAGTTCATAGTTTTGCTTTAAGACCTGTTATGAAAATATATACACCCCCCCCCCGCCCACCCCCACATTTCAAACAGGAGAGGTTAAAATACGTTTGCATGCAAAAGAAAAGATATGAGATCAACCCCTTTAAAAAGATATAATCAATATATATACACATATATTGTATATGTGTGTATGTGTGTCTAAAAGTACACATAAAGACACAGCACCATTTTTTTAAGTGTTGGGCCCTTACCTTTAGGGTAAGGCCGTGCCGACAGTCAAATCATCAGAGCAGGAGTCCCAGGTGATTTAAGGACTGTTCTGCATGATTGACCCTGATAATTGTGTGCTGATAGTGAGCCTGGGAGATGGAGTATAATTTCCACAGAGAGATTCCTGAACACATACCTGTGCTCAGATGAGGTATAGAGAGAGGAAGATGAGGTAAGGTGAGGAGGAGAATAAAGGATGAAGGATATCAGAGGATTTGAGTTCTACAGCAGGTTAGTATAGGTTAGTATTCGTGTCATGAAACACAACCAAAACATTTTATTTACAATTCTGGTAGAACAAGATACTATACAAATGTATTACTCTAAGGAAACAACAGACGATAAAACAATTAAAGCATAACAAGAAAGAATATAAAGAACATCATGGAGGCAATGCTAAAAATAAGAGGCTTGTGCTTAACTGAACATTACACAAAATAGTCAAACGTTGTGCAAAAGAGTGTAAGCAAATACCTGTCACCTTCGGAGAGGTTTAGAGATATTTGAAAAACACGTTTTGCCTGAGTGCTCTCTCCTCATGGCAAATCCAAGGTTCTTATCACAGGTTATCTTCCTAATGTATCATAATCCCACATGACATTAAGGTCTGATTTGATATAAATCTCTTTAATTTCACATCTCAAACACAGGGTGTATTTGAATTGCATGAACAATATGGCAAGTCGTATTACACGCTGCACTCCTCCTCGGAGATACTTTACCATAATTTCAGATTTGATTTTAAATAATGAATAGACAATGGCTTATACTAATGTGAGAATTTACAATTCAGAACACGGGCTAGAATAATCACCCCACATTATTCAGGAACTTCAGCTGTAAATAGGTCACTCTAAATGGTGAAAAAGTTAATAAAGGTCTCAACTAGCAGATAAGAATCAACTATACTAAAGTTAAAGTTAATTATAAAAAATATTGTCTGTCTTCAATTGATCACAAAAACGTTTGTACCAATCTGGATTTTTTCCAGATTATAGAAAACAATTACCGTCAAAACGCTTTTGAACCATGACTTCAAAAGATGCTCACCTTGAGTATTTTGAGTTCATATGTTTTTGTTTGTTGACTTTTAAAAAATCGACAAGCTACTCCTGACTTGGCTCAGTTTTTGATTTGAATCCTCCACTGGCTTCTAGCTAGAGTGCAACTTGCAGCATATATTTTGGAAAGATAGCCCTTACATTCACTCAAGGCCTCTTTCAGAAGGTTATTATGCTTTAGAATCCACCAAATGAACCTCTCTCTGAGCGATCCTCTTCAAACTGCTGCCAAATGTTAGAGATGTTGTAGCGGATGATATTGTTATGTCCCTAATAGAGGAGCGGATGACAGTATGTCAATAAAGTGCTGATTGATGGAACTACAACAAATGAAATAAAAAAAGAAAGTGCAATTGCATTTTGCATTCTCTATTTGGTTAAAATACAATTTTAGTTCTTACGTTATAAGAAAGAAAACCAAAATGTTTTCAACCAACAAATCAATAGACATGTGACGTGGTGTCTGTCTAGATTATTTGTCTTTCTGTCAATATTAACTTGCAGGCTGGCTGCATACATAATCTTAAGCACAGACACAAACACACATACATGTGTCTTTACAAAAAGCTTAAGAATAAATAAAACCCTTTCTTTACCATTTAATTTATGCTTTCAAAATAGCTTATATATAATATGTACTTAGTTGTTAAATGTCTTTTTGTATATTAATAAACACTTATAACAGTATACTTATAAATAAAATATAATAGTAAACCAACACGCAAATATATACATAAGTTCCTTTTTTGGAGATGTATGTCTTAGCTGGTCCTTATTTGGATTTGGCTTCCCCTACAGCACTTAATTAATGCTACAGTATGAACACCGCTTGAATTCCTCATGAATATTTAAGCAGGCATCCCTCATAAAATTTCTTATTCAGTGCTGTAGTGAGTGGCTTAGGTAGAATAGGCATTATTACATCAAGGCCTAAAGGGCTTTTGACTGTTACTGTAGGTTACCTTTAGATCTCCCTTATCTATACCGAATGTTACGAGTAAGTTCCAATGATTAGGCTCTCTCTCTCTCTCTCTCTCTCTCTCTCTCTCTCTCAAGTCTTTTAAAGCTACTTTACTTTCATTTGCTAAATAATAATGTACTGTAAATGTACTTTAAATATGACAAAAAAGCAGCATTAAGCAGACCCTTTTTGAGAAAAATACATAGTAAAATTTGTAAAACTTGTGTTTTTGTCAAATTAAAAGTATTATGTGGTTAATAATGTATAGGTCACTGAACTATAATTTTTCTGACAGTTCATCGGTAAACTTGTTTACAAATGCATTCTTAGCAGAGATTGTCGTCAGATTTGTTCGTCTCTACTCTGTAGCATGTCAGCATGTGTAAATGTATAAGAATATATACACAAATGAGTGCTATTTATCATATTTTATAACACAAATCTAAAATTCTAATATTTCCCATTTTAATGATTGTGAAGTCACCAGATAACTTGAAAATGAGAGTTACTTAATTTGCGTATGTCACATTGTGTACTCATAAGAGTTTCTGCACATGCAAGACTTAACTTGTTAGTGTAAGATTTACTACATAAGGCATTACGTTACTAATTATGTTAAAAAATCAAACAAAGCAGACTTATTTTATTCTCTCAAACTTCAGACGTCAGATAGGACTCAAAAAGCGAGGTTTATTCAATCTTTGCAGTTGCAGTTGCAACAACTCAACCAGACTTCTTTAAAACTAACATATTATTTGTGTACCAAATAGTGTACTCAATGGCAATGGTATGGTAATAAAAACTTTCTGCTGTAACTGGAATAAATAAAATAAAAGAGCCACAATCCAAAATTAAACATTTCTGGATTGGTACAAAAATAATCGTTACTTACTATAGCAGAACTGAATATTTCCTGCTTCTTACATTTTCTGACCAAATCATTAAAGATAGTAGATCCAAATATATGAGACACAATTCTAAACAATAATTATTTGGGAGGGACTTAAAAAAAAGATTCTCAGCTATGCCCGTGGCAATATGACAGTTTTTCTACATAGTGGACATTAACAAGAGAAAGTTGTCAAGACATACACACAAAAACAGGCATATTATGTTTTAATTCAAATTCATACTTCACAATGGACAACTAAATAAACACTCCAAAATAATAAGCTTATGGATCAATGACAAAAAACACAACTATATATATATATATATATATATATATATATATATAT
>JAVQIZ010158609.1:0-83047 GCA_036023535.2 Galaxias brevipinnis
CCTGGAAAAGACTGAGCCTCACCAGGCCTATCATTCATGATTATGCATCATTGTTTCCACCTGTGTTACTTTGTTTCTATTACATCATTGTTTCCACCTGTGTTACTTTGTTTCTATTACATCATTGTTTCCACCTGTGTTACTTTGTTTCTATTACATCATTGGTTCCACCTGTGTTAATTGTTTCTATTACATCATTGTTTCCACCTGTGTTACTTTGTATCTATTGGCCCCCTTGTATTCCTTATGGTAGGCATTATGATGCCAGCTGGTAAAAAAAAATTATAATAAAAAAAAAGAGCGATTACCCCCGGCTGACTTATCCCGGGTGCCCGGCCATTACCATGACTTTGGTGCTGTCTTCAGCAAGGCACACAGCTGCGTGCTTCCTCCACATCAGGAGTTTGACTGCATTGAATTGACCTCCTACCAGGGACCATGCCTCCTCTGGGGCGAACATTCACCCTCTCTGCACCTGAGCACCAGGCCATAGAGAAATACATCCAGGAGGCGCTGGCTGGTTTCTTTTTTGTGAACAAGAAAACGAAGACCTCCGTCCATGTATTGATTATCGAGGGTTTAATACAATAACTGTCAATAACGGAACCGAACAATAACCGAGTGATTTCAAGGAACAGCGTGGTTTCCCAAGCTCCATCTATGCAGCACCTACAATCTGGTGCACATATGAGAGGGTGATGAATGGGAGCCTTTATCACCCCAATGGACACTATGAATACTTAGTAATGCCCTTTGACCTCACTAACACCCCGACTGTTTTCCAGGAGCTTATTAACCATATGCTACGGGATCTCTTGGACCAGTTCGTCTACATGTATCTGGATGGTATCCTGGTGTTCTCTGATTCATAGGAGGAGCAGATCAGGCACATCCAGGCCGTCCTCCAGCAGTTTGTGAAACCGGAGAAGTGCGTCTTCCATGTCCAGCAGATATCATTCTTGGGGTATGTGATCTCCAAAGGACAACTGGAAATGGACCCCTCCATGGTGCAAGTTGTCCAGGAGTGTCCCGTTCCTGATTCAGTCAAGGAGGTCCAGAGGTTTCTGGGATTCGACCATTTCTACAGACGGTTCATTGGGGATTTTGGCATCCTGGTCCTGCCTCTTACCGACCTGACCTGAAAATCTGCATATTGTTTTCCCTCCCTCGTTCAAACTGGCATTCGACCTCAAGTGGTGCTTCATTTTGGCTCTGATCCTGCAGCTGTCTGACCCTAGCTATCCTTTAGTGATGGAGGTGGACGCCTAAGGGACTGTCTTATGTACTTGAACACCACAGGTGTAGCTCCCAGCATCCTCTCTCCTGGCCTGGAACCCTGGTTTAGGTACTGGTTGTTGATCTCTGAACCAGACCATGGTAGGATTACCAGGCAGGTTACAGGTTGTGTTGCAGGTCAGAGTCACCTTCTCTCCTTCTCTCACAGTGGTGGGGTTTACTGTGACAGTCAGACCTGGTCAGGGAGAGAAATAGAAAACTTTCTGGTATACGTTTCTTTCTCTTTAGCCATCCCTCAACCACGTTCATCAACACTTTAGTATAAGATAGATCAGAATGCGTATTAGATTATCAACACTATAGAATCAAACTGATCAGAAAATATGTGAGGTTACCAACACTATTGAATCATTTAGCATAAGGACATTTTATTTATATATATATAAGAAGTGTGATACCCCGATAATTGGAACACACCCTCCGGTCCCCCTTTTTAAAATGGGAACCACCACCCCAGTCTCCCATTCCAATGGTACTGTCCCTGACCTCCAGGCGACACCGAAGAGGCGTGTCAACCAAGACAGCCCAACAATGTCCAAAGCCTTCAGCATCTCGGGGCGAATCTCATCCACACCCGGCGCCTTGCTGCTGAGGAGCTTCCCAACTACCTTATTAAAGGGATTTTATATACTTCATTAAACGTTTTTTCTTCATGGTTTAAAGTTTTATTGGTGAAATCTTTTTTTTTCTTAAGTGTTTTTCTAATTTTCTAAACTAGTCTAAAATTTAACTTCCATTTAAACGTCAGGGAAATTAGTCATTAGGAACATCCCGACCAACATTTCAGAGAATACTAGGAAAAGAGCTGACCAGTTACTATTGACTGCAGCACATCTGGTTAAAATTAAATCTCTTCCTGACAACCAACACCTCCATGTATAGCTGGAGTATCTAACCAAAGTTAGAGTTGACAAGTGAAGCCTCATGAGAATACAGTGGTAGCCATAATGTTGCCCCACGCCCTGCAAGTAATAGAAAGGCAGTGAAGAGATTCCTGGGCTCAGTAGGGTGGTACTGGAGATCTGTGTTGAAGTTAACCTTGATAGCATATCCTCTGGCTGAGTTTAAAAGAGAGAAACATTTATAAACGTTCCAGTTAAAGTTGCCATATGCACCATTATGTAGGAGGGGATTTTGGCGACCCCTACTACCCAAACGCAAACGCTTGGTGTAATTATTTTCGCTAACCGTTGCAAAGAAGACCTGCAGGATGCTCGCGGTCTATGCATATCGCTAGAACAATCAATGACTATACTCCAAGTATGGGCATCTCTTCCTGATTTAGTGACGCACTTCCTTGTGTCATAAAGCAATTTGTCTCAGTTTTGTGGGAGACCGTACCCGGTGGCAGGCAAAATTAGTGTTCAAAATTTAGACTTTAAGAGGACTGATCTGAACCGCGATTTTCCCAGACATTAAAATGTGCAATCAGAAAAAAATTATTGATAGTACATTAAAACAAAAAAGCTACCTATAGTGGCTTTAACTCAGACGTACCAGGATAATAATAATAATAATTAATTTTATTTAGAGACTCAAAGCGCTTCACACAAATTGGTCGCCAATTAATTACACAGAACGAACAATGACAGCTATCAAACACAACACTCAGTCACATTTGCACATTTCATACTGAACTCATGAACTTCATGAACTGGAGCTTCAAGCGGGCCACTTGCCCCCGATCAATATATTGAAATTCCACCACTTTTCATGATCGCTTACATCAGCATTATCTAGTGCAAGTAGAGCACCTTCACCCTGAACCAGGAAAAGGCAACAAATGCACAAAAGCCATTTCATATGGTTGTTCACCAATAAGATCTTTATTTTCTTAGCATATATTTACCTCTTTAACATAGCACTTTCTGGTTAACATAAACTACTATACTTGACACAATCATATGTAGTATATACAGTCAACTTTACACACAGGATATAACAAAGACAGTTTTTATGATCTGTACAATATATCCGTAGATATTTCACATATTTTTAATCTTTCATACTCGATTTCTAGCCAGTATGTAGAAAAAAAAAATTCTGGTTGTTTCTATTTGTAATTTCCCTTTACACGCACACAGTCATTTCTGCAGCAGAATCAACTAGTACAATCAAAACGATCAGAGTTGCCTTTCATAAAACAGACAAAATGAACACTCTTTCACACGTTGCACATCCACAGACATTGATACATAAATTGCACTGAAAAAATACAGTAAACACATTTGCATAAAAACAGACATTAACACACTCACATTGAAGCTAGATAAATCCCTGTGGCGTCTGAGGTACCATAGCACCTCTTCTACACCCAGGAGTCAGGCGAGCCACTAGACTTGTCTGTCCTGTTCCAATGCCTCTGCGTGGTGGAGTAGAAGTCCACATAGTTAGTGTTGGATTTGAGCCTGGGAGTCTGGCTGGTGTATCTTTCTGTAGAAGACGGAGGGTTGACCGGCTCGTCCTCGTAACATTCTTCCCCATAGCTATGCTGAGGCTGCTGGTACATCCTATAGTTGCTGTAGCTACTTCTTTGTGGCTCGTCATAAAACGTCTCAGAACGCTGTTTAAAAGATATTAGTTAGATCCCTTACCCATTTTCAATCTAGGCAAATTAGTTTTGAAAAAGGTTAGTACGATAGTGAGTTCACAATTCAATTAGATTTGTTAATGGGGCAACAAACGATTATGAAAATAAATAATAGGTGTTATTTTACAACTCTGCAAAATGTACTTCTTATAATGGGTTATGAGACAATAAGAAGCCACATATTAATGGTTCCTTATTTTTCTGTCTCTTAACCCGTTATAATAAGTATATTTTGAGAACACCTATTTTTTATGCTCATAATATTGTATTCTGCAATGAAACAATATACAAGTGTGAACTACAAGTATTATTAACAGTATTTGTGTCTCATTTAGAGTACACCAGCAGAACAATAAAATTCTAGAACTTACCAGATTTTTTCGGATATCCTGTCTTGATTGGGAAGAATATGTGCCAATAAAATATGACCCTTGTTTTTCTGATCCTAAGGTGACAGACAGCAATGAGGGTAAAAGGTATGCAAAACATTTTATACTGTCTCCAAAAATACAGTCACAAATAGAGAGCTTTGAAAAAGTTTGTGTTCAATCACATCTTATATTTCACGTTTATTTAGTCAGATCTTCAACCCCATCGAATATTATTTAAGAGAGATCCTTACTGAGCAAATAACTATAAAATGTGTATATACTTCTTTGAATAATTACAAATACAAAGTTTGCAACACAAATGCATATTTAAACATCACATTTCACTGTTCTGTAGATGATAGTCTGTTGTAATGTACAGTGCCTATCAACTCCCACAATGTAAGCACCAGAAGCAGCCTCAAGGAAGTCTAATACTAATCTTTGATTTTAATCTGACTTTCAAAGTTTAGATAAAAGAAGATCGTCGCGTTCTGTTTTTACCAGCTAAAAAGCAATCTGAAAATTATTATGACACGCTTTTACTTCCTTTTGATTGCATAACTGTTTGGCTAATTCCGTTTCTACTTTCAAGTCAAACAAGATTGATGTACGGTTTTCTACTAATTTGCTTCTTCTACTGACACGCACGTCAACAAGAACACTGTCAGGCAGAGAGTGACCCAGGCCTCATGTACTCCAGTGAGAAAAGGCTTCATGATGAGGGCCTGACAATGCAGACTTAACAGGCCTGATGTCCTCCAGTGAGAAAAGGCTTCATGACGAGAGCTTCACAATGCAGACTTAACAGGCTTAGGTCTTTTTCTACTCCAACATGTTTGGTAAAAACACGCTCCGCAGGAATGCTTACTTTTAGTCCTCCATTCTCAACTCACTTGCTGGTGGCTTTTAACAGCCTGCTCAGCAGGAACTCTACCTTTTGTCTTTAAGTGTTCTAGTCCTGCTCGTGCTATTATGAACTGAGAATGCTTAGCAGGAAATGTACCTTCATAAGATGGATCACGCTGCATAGATGGCGTTGCCCTCTGGTAATTGAAGCTGTGTCTTCTTCCTCTCAGCACCGCTGGTGAGGAGGTGGCACTACCACCTAAGAGGAGAGTAACGCCACAAAAACCTTACTTTCACTTAAAAATTTAACTGTATTGTAAATATTGTAACAAATGTTTATTACATGTTTATTAAAAAGATAATCTTGAATTTGCTTTATTGTTTTATATATACTCTTTGCCTGCCTTTTAAACAGGATTCCACTGGAAATGAGACGTAGACTCAGTCGGTTTTCCCTGTATACAAATATTCTTCTGTTTGCATTGCTAGCTCTTGTTTATAGTTTAATAAGAATTCAAAATAATTGTAGCATTCTGTGTACCAACTTAAAGAACACTATAAACATGTTGCAGAAATGTAAAAGCATGTTTCTGTCCCCGGCTCTAAAGACACGCCATGGTGAGTTTTTCCAGGGTGTATATCATGTGGGAGAACATTAACACATTTTACACAAATGTGCAAAATTCTGAAACAAATCTAATTTCCGGCAGACGTCCGTTAACACTACATTAAAATAGAACGGACAAGCAAGCTATCTAAGACTATTTGAAAATTAAATCAAATGTAAGCGATGCCCTCAACTTTGTGTATGGGTGAGCTCACCTGTCTGGATGAGGGGTGACATTCGTAGAGCACTGGTAGGCAGGGTAGGTTGAGAGCGGTAGCGGTCTCCCTCCAGGCTTGTCACAGTGGGCATGAAGTGAGTGTAGTTCCATCCATCCTTCAGATGTTGAAAAACATGTTTCACGATAAAGAAGATACAAACAGCTTCTGACATCAATCACAGCAAAATCCCCATCCATGCAACAGATGGAGATGATGTTTTGTCTAACTCACTTTCATGGTTAATCAAGATTCTAAACTATACAAACACAATCTACAAACATATGGTTGCAAAGGGGTTGAAAGTTCCCGCCAAATCTCATTCCAGGAGAGCAGCATTGGAATTTCAATAGTAAAAATGTGTATATGAAAACAGGCTTATTTTTGCAGAATAATGTACGGTCTTCGTTGGATAACGCTACATAATAATAAGAAAAATATGAAACATATATGAATGAATAAATAAATAAATAATTACCTAAGTACACAAACACATACAGAAATACCGAAAGACTAAATATAAATAAATACATGAAAGCAAACACACAAACAAAAAGTAAAGTAAAAATACCCTTTGAGTCAATAAGACGATAAGATAAGCATAAGATGACTCAAACGAATCCTTTCAATCTTGGCATGGAAATTATTATTTTTGTATCTTTCCTCTAGAACGAACACTTCACTTGTAAGGGGTTAAGATTCAGGTTAAGACTTTTCCCTTGTTATTTTTAGGAGTTTCCAACTGAATCACATAACGTTGAGTGCACCTTTATAGCGTTTAAGGTCCCCAGGTCATTGGGCTTATCATGCTCTTGAACGCCTAATTGCCTTTCCCATTCTCCGTGTTCTTCTTCCCCGTGTTCATTTGGTTCCTCAATGAGCAGAAAGTGAGCCTCATCTACAGTGTTCCGCTCGTTCCTATTGTGAAAGGGTATATAACCAACCTGGAAGGGTCATTCTAAATGGGCGCGCCCTGGGTGTTTACCTGTTTGTAGAGGCTCCTCAGATCTCCATACTGCCACAGTGTGTTCAGGACCAGAGCTGCAGCCTTCCCCACCTTTATGGAGTGCCTGCCACAAAGACACACATTCACCTGCTGCCTGGACACACCATGTTGTAGCAAGTTTACTGAGCCCTATCCAACAGTAATGTCCTGGTGTTTTTCTTCAGTAGAAATCTTGACTACATCATGCTGTATGATCATCTTAAAGGGGGACTCGGGGTACATTTCCCAAATGTTTTAAAGCACTTGACCTTATCAATTTAGACCAAAGACCATTCCAGTGTGTTTACTGCCCCCTTCATGGGCCATGCCACTCTGCTTCTCTCTTTCCCTCACCACATGATGTTGCTAGCTTCCTAAGGTTGCTTTCTGTACTTCAAAGATTGTGGAAGCTTTGTGATATACCCCTTGCTATGTCCCTTGCTGATGTTAACAAGCTTCTGAATGCCCCCGCAATGGACCAGAGCCCTGGCGTTCTCCTGGTTCTCACTGGCCACTTCATGAAGGGTGCAGCACACGGACGCCACCGTCTCCTCAGAGAGCAGCGAGGGGCTTCCAGCAGGGAGGCAGTTCACCAGGTCCTGCATGCCATACTTCCCTGGAGGCAAAGTTCACATACACAGCTCAGACACATAGAGATGGGTCAGGACAAAAAAGGATCTTTCCAGTTTCAGAACATTCAATATAAGACTTTTTCAGGTAACAGAAAGGTCAGTTGAAAAACTATCCCCAGTTAGAAAATGCAGAGCATTGTGGCAAAGGCACAAGGTATACTCCCTCCCTCGCTCTGTTTTCATACACACACGTGTTGGCTATTAATTTTAGGCATTACACTGTTCAAATTGACCATGAATTGACATGCACACACACACACACACACACACAAACACACACTCAAATTTACTATACAATTGCTGTGCTTACCTCCTAAGAGACCTATTGCAACTTATGACTTATCTAAACAGTCTTGAGCTGTTTCAAAATATTTAGTAATTCAGTGCCAATCTGCCACATAATGAGTACATTTCATGCCACTATTTAATGACCAACAAATCATGACTGACTAAAAAGAACACTTTGTTCTCCAGTAAAGCTATTCAGTCAGGCAATCTGGTTTCAGCTGTGTGTCAGGTGACAGATCAACTGAATAGATGGGGTTAGAGTTATGATTTGTATCATCATTTGTATAGGCCTGTTACATTGACAACCTGATTTATGATTGAGTGCAAGTAACCCTAACTAGGAATAAATCACTTGTAATGCATTTATCTATTTCATAGTAGGCATAAAATACTATTTGGATATTTTTGTTGACTGCTAACCGAGGTAATATCAGCATGCCCTAGCCATGATTAGTTGGGATGCTGTGTGTGAACATCGTAGATTTGCTTAATTTAGCTGCTTCAGTAGTGAAACAAAGTCTCATTTTGGTGTTATTACACTACACATTCTGCAATGGGAGTGAAACAAAGTATCAGTTTGGTGTTATTACATTACATATTCTGTAATGGGAGTGAAACAGACAAAGTATCAGTTTGGTGTTATTACATTACATTTTCTGTAATGGGAGTGAAACAGACAAAGTATCAGTTTGGTGTTATTACATTACATTTTCTGTAATGGGAGTGAAACAAAGTATCAGTTTGGCGTTATTACACTACATATTCTGTAATGGGACTGAAACAGACAAAGTATCAGTTTGGTGTTATTACATTACATTTTCTGTAATGGGAGTGAAACAAAGTGTCAGTTTGGTGTTATTACATTAAATATTCTGTAATGGGAGTACAGTGGAAACAAAAACTAAAAAATTCTAATAAAAATTAAATTACTCACCTTTTGAAACCCTTTAGGACTAAGAACACTACATTTAGGACATTTTAAGACCTTGGATTTGCATTACGGAACTTTCTGTGTGTGTGTGTGTGTGTGTGAGTGTGTGTGTGTGTGTATGCGCGTGCGTGCGTGTGTATGTGGGTGTGTGCGTGTGGGTGTGTGTGTGGGTGTGGGTGTGGGTGTGGGTGTGTGTGTGTGTGTGTGCGTGTCACCTATGAGCTCCTTGTTGCGGCTGTCCCTGGCCATGTTTCTGAGGGCTGTGGCCACAGAACACACCACCCTGTCGTTCTCCATCCTCAGCAGTTCCACCAGGATGGGCAGGCCCTTCTCCTTGCGCACGGCCACACGAATGTAAGCTGCAAACTGAGCACACACACACATATGTAAATAAATACAAACACATGTCTGTAGATACACATGTGGGTACAGTGAGTAGATGTGACTGGAGCCTTGTCTAGAGGCAGGCCAGAGGGTACCTTCCAGGTGCCAGCAGAGAGGTTCTGCAGTGAGCCCGCGGAGCCCTCTAAAGTGTCCGGGTTGGAGCTCTCAGCCAGCAGGCTCAGATAAGGCTTCACCACCGTGGGATGCCACAGCATGTCAGGCCCTCTCACAGGCAGAGAGGTGCTGTCCCACTACCAGCACACACACAACACATTGCTCACCACAACCTGAACCACATGCACTGGCATGCTCTACAGCACCACAATCCCTGTGCATTGTCTTACATTTCATAATAAATACTTTTCAACTGATTTACCTTATTAAAATTTCAGTAAATGCTTGCATTAGTCTCCAACCCTGTTGCGTACACACACACCCACACACACACACACACACACACACACACACCCACACAAACACACACATACCTTTTCATTCGACCATGGGCGGTTCTTCCTCCTTCGTTTGCCCAAGCAGAAGTAGTTGTAGTCCCCTTTGTAGGGAGAGCTGAAGCCAAGCATGGCGTCTAGCTCCTGAGTCCCGAGCAGATTAGGTGAGGGCATCTCCATGTCCAGTCGGTAGGATAGATTTCTTAGTGTGCACGCACAGTTCTCCACTATCTGCAAGGTGAACAAAAGTTCAATAACAACAGTACATAATAATGGGCTGTGTTCCATAGAGAAAAAATAACAGCTTGAAATGTTCTACCGCTAGAACCCCTCAGAGTTGTTTGAAAACTAAGCACACACTTATCAGTTTTTTACATGGAGAACCACACTGGAGAAAAATACTATGTTAGCAGATGAGCCAATGTTTACAACAGAACGATTTGGCATCTGTCATCATATATTACAGAGAAGCCTTGTTAACAAACATTGATAGATACTGCAAACTCAACTGGGCCATATATGAAGTATTGCAGAGCACATCCATGGCTAGCAGAACAAGAGGAGGTCAGAGTGGAGGAGAGCACATGTTGCATCAATGTATTACAAACTCCCCCAACTATCCATCCATTTTCCGCTGCTTATCCGGGGCCGGGTTGCAGTGGCAGCAGGCTAAGGAGGGTAGTCCAGACGTCCCTATCCCCAGCAACGCTTTCAAGCTCCTGGACGATCCCGAGGTGTTCCAAGGCCAGATGAGATATGTAATCTCTCCAGCGTGTTCTGGGTCTACCCCAAGGTCTCCTACCACTAGGGCGTGCCCGGAAAACATCCAACGGGAGGCGCCCAGGAGATGATCAGATGCCCGAACCACCTCACCTGGCTCCTTTTGACGCGAACAAACCCTACCTGGAAGTTTTTTGTTTTTGCTGAGGACATAAAAAGATCTCAGAATAAGTCAGGTGCTTCCCTGAGGGTGGTGCTGCAGGAGGAGGGCTGGGGGCGTGGGATGGGGTGGGTAGGGAGAGTGTTCATCACATGGTAGTGTCTCTATGCCCCCCCCTCCCTACTTCCTCTGTTCTGAGACTAGCCCAGGAGCCTCCCTAGGCACCGACACGGTAAGACGGAGTGTCAAGAGGAGCGCCGACTGGAGCAGGGATTACACGGCTGGCGAATAATGAGGCTGACACTGGAGGGGCTGACTGGGGACTGAGGCAGGGCCTGGAGAGCAGAGGGACAGGGACAGGAGAAAGCCGGATACACATACCCCATTAGACACCCACACACACACTAATGTGTGCATAGCAACGCTCGCCACCACAAACATACGTGAACGTACGCACACAGACCCACACAAACATGAGGACGAGTCGATACAAATGCAATGGGGGTTCCAGGGCACAGAGGAGGAGAGGCACACAGACTCCATTCACTTTGGCCTGGATGCAAGGGATACAAAGTCCATTGGCTGCCCCAGCCATGCACGGTGCTCTGCTCAAGGTCCTTTACAGGTTTCCCACAGGAAGTGGACGGAATCCACATTCCAGACACATTCCAAGGCAGTGGCCCCCCTGCTATCTCTGCGCTGCTGACCACTTTGATGGAGTCGGGCGCGATGACCTTGTGGCCGTCCTCTCAGGAGCCATTCCGGTCAATAGGAGCAACAAGCAGGGCCACTGATAAGAGATTGGCAGATGGAGAGACCTCGGTGACAGACGGCTTCCTGCCCTCCGCTTCCACGAGACCGCTGGGCCTTGTGCACTCAATGGGGGAATGGGCTCCAGGAGGTGGGTCAATCCCGATAACGCGGAGGCAAACAAAAACCCTCTTTGTGGCCGCCTTGTTTCTGCCCGCGTTTTTTCCCCTGGCCGCGCACTTATTCAATTTCCTGCACAGTGGGAGAGGGCACCCTTATCTCGGGCTGTTTACACCTGCACCATCGCCTGGCGGCCCTTTGTTTGCAGGTGACCCGCCCCGAGGTGACATTTAATTCCTGGACAAAAAAATGTGGCGGTCATGCTCGGTGGCACAGAGTCAGCCTGAGGGGATTACCGATACAGTGAAAAGCTACAGAGCTTCATACATCCCTGCCTCGTAAAGAGAGGTACACAGAGACACACACCGCATAAACACACGCTTACGGAAAACGTCTATCCTCACTGATTAACATACTTTTATCCGCCATAGGTATTAACCTTGACTGTGCGAATCCTGACTTACTTACCTGACAAATGCACTCCCGGCTAGGCCTGTTCTAACGCAAAGTGGAAAAATAATTACGAGGGACAAACGCTTTAGAAAAAGGGATAATGTCTAGACAGTTTACAAAAGGCCCACAAAAGGAATATAATTGTAGACTACAATCCTTTCATATCGTCAAGGGGCTCTTTGTTCCATGGGTTTTAGCGCTCCTTCACAAACAGCATGTATTCTTCTGAAACCCAAACTACTGTTAACACGTTGAAGCTTAAAATGTATGTCATCGTGAAGGAGAAAATAGCTGACAGTGCTTTGTTAAATATTAAGTGCCGCAGGTACCCAGTCAAAGTGAATTTATTTTGGATGGTCTCGTTCCCTTTGTATAGGTTAAAGTTCATCCCACAATTGGTCTGAGCCCAATGCAAGGCTCTTTTCTTCTTAGTTCATATTTACCATTTATTATCACTGTGCTGTGCACATGGCTCATTTCCATGTGAAAGCCTGAAGAAAATAATCAAATCTGCCATATGCCTGTAATTGCCTTTATTTGTATGTTCTTTGCCACAGTGCCATTTAGGATCAATACAGTTTGCAAACAAGACGGACAACGTGGTACTGTACCAGTGTTAGAAGTCTGATTTAACTTGAAAAAGCCTTCTGTTTCCCCTCAGGATCAAATGCTTTACTTTGTTGTGACAGCTGAAACCCCTGTGTGGAAGTGACTTGTGAAAAGAAAATCCAAAAGTTTAGGCTAGATTCAGCGAGAGTGTTACTTTGCGACAGCCATGTAAGCCTGGCTAGTCCATTCTTTGAATTAGGCTGTCTTAGCGAAAGTCAGTGTGGAGCACACACATGAATGGAAAGAGTGAGGTAGACATCTGCTCTGTTTATACTTCGGCATCTGAGAGAGGTGTGAATTGAGCGGGCTTGCATTGCTGCCAGCGGAGGTAGATTTAAGGCATGCTTAACAAATGAAATCAAACTGTCAGGAGCTGCAGCTCCAAGCCCATTAGATTGAATGCCTGTTCATCATCTGGCTGGCTAACAGGGAGTTTTTACAATCTCATCTAAATACACAATGAACCAGGTCTCTCTCACAGAGGCGCTCTCTCTTAAATTTTCATCTTGAGAGGGAACGTTACCGCGGCTTTCGGTTTGCCAATCCTAGAGAGGAAATCGGTCTTGTTTTAAATGCAGGGTGACCCCATCAGGAGCGATATTGCATTTCGCTTTCCTCCAAATGGAAATACTGTTCCTGGCAGCTCTCACGGCTTTGTCTCAGTCCAATTTCATGTTGCAGACCTCCCAGACAAATGTATCTGTTTTCTTCCAAAATCTCACATATTTAATAAAACTCAAAATGACAATTAATGAAAAAAACTGATCCGACTGTGGTATTAAAAAAGTCTCCGCACTATCTCAGACTCTGAGATATTGTGGGAACCCTGTCAAAGTGGTCATTAGTGAGTCAATGGGACTGTAATGAAGAAATGCACAAAGTGTTATCTGTCTCTCAGCACGGCCCTCATTCTGCCTGACACCTCCGCCACGGCCGGATTCTAGTCAAGCCGATAAAGCCTTTCTCTTTCACGGGAAACCAACCATTGAAACACACAGTCAACATAACACTGATAAATCTCATATATGTGATTCACCTCCCCCCCCTTCCTCCCCTCGCCTGTTAGGACTCGCTACACAGCTGGGCCAGTCGTCCTGGGCAACCTTCCCTGGCCCAGCTGATAATTCATGATAGGCCTCCAGGAGACCCGCAGCATTCGGATATGAATAATATTTTCTAAAAAGCCAGTCGAGCAGATCAATGGATGACAGACTGGACGTCTGTGGCTGCGGGCCAGACCGGGGCCGCTGCACAATGCCTTCCTCCACTCATTCTTCTCCTGGAAACCCCAGCGAGGCTCACTCCATCAGGGGAGTGCACGGCTGTGTTCAAGACATACGATGTGCTGAGGCTTGCTGCTGAGCCATCTTGGTAGAACACACGCGCGCTCGCGAGCTGGGACATCACAAAAAAGTCTCCGTTTCAAACAGAGCTCCCGCAGAGGGCAACGCATTCATGTTGCGATTCCGCTAAGCCTCTAACAAGAGAGAACACCCGGTCTCTGTAGAAAGAGGGAATAGACTGCAAAATAGTAAAGTTATAATCCAATTGTCTCAGAACAATTACTATTTGTTCATTTTCAATCCACATATAAATGTGACAAGATAACAATTCAAGAGACAAACGCTGACAGGAGTCCTCTCAGGATATAAAACGGCACGTTGAAAACCACATCATGGATGCATTTTTGTCAGTCCAAACACTTGAAAACTAAACAAACACTGTCTCCTGAGTTCTCTTGATCTCTTCAAACAGATGACATGGATACCGAAAACAACTCATCTTAATCTGTATTCTCTTGTGCAGTGTTTGGGTGTTTCGGTTAGGGGGACCAGCTCTACTCCTGGCATTGACACGCACACAAAAAGCCATCTCGGATGTCAAAAGAACAAACCACAAGACATAATCCATTCAAATCTAGGCTGCTTTGCTCGAAGGATCATGACAACGGCCATTGTCTGGTGCCGGCAGGTAGGGACCTGTGCCCAGGCCCTACCTCAGCAGCGGTTAGCTCTAATTCTTGTTGTAAACTTCTTCTAATCTGCGGAGTAGGCGGTCCAAAACTACTACCCACACACATGATATCTTCCTTGACCTGGTTTATGTCAAACCATAGATCAGTTGGGAAATTACCTGAGGTGATTGAGCCCATGTAGCAATAGCTCTTTTTACTATGGGTGTGTACAAGTGACAAGTTAGGCCTAGCATGTAGCACAGTTCGATTTTTTTTCATTTGTAGTTGACCCTTCGAATTCTTTTTGGCAATATAAATGTCAAATATTTCAATTGCCTTTAAGCATCTGCTTTTTCATAGACGTGCTTGGAAATAAATGGTGCTTTCATGAACGGCAGAATTCTTGGGTGGTGTCATAGTGAACCAAGGCCATTTTATAAATCTGTTCATTAAATCTTTCAAAGAGCCACTAAGAATTTGCTTAGAATGGCCAAATACTAGCAACGTACACACACCCACAAACAAACACACACACACACACAAAGACACTAACACACAAAGAAGCAATGATGGGCAGTCAATAACCAAAAGAGAAAAAATGTATTCGGTAAAAGTATTTAATTGAGGATTTTAAAGCATGCAGAAGGTTTCGGCTAAGAAAACTATCACCCCACGATACCATCTTGTGCTGAAGGAGAGGAGGTAATTATCGCATGGGGGCCCTTTGGCTGGCAACCCGAGGAAATGTACTCCATACATCCAGAAGCACAGGCCCTCCGGGTTCGGCAGGGGGGAGGTAAGGGGCATGTAGATGGGATCAGACATCGTTTTCCGGGGAACCCACACACATTCCTTCATTGATGGATGGGCAAATATGCATTCACACAGCTAAGAGCCCTTTCTTCAAGTGAAACCTAAAACCTTGACTTTCTCTCTGCATACCAAAGCAATATCCCCCTTCCTTCAAGAAAATCACCAGGACTGTTCAGCCTGGACCACTTTTGAGCCCGACCGGATCAGAGAACTATTCTTCAAAAGCCACTGAGATAATTTTTTTTCTGAGTCAGATCCACTGCCTTCTTTCATCTCATCTGCAATTGCTAATCTACAAAGAGTGTGTATCACTGTCAAAGACACTGACGTCTCTCGACTGTTCAATAGCCATTTCTTTGTTAGCAAATCACATCCTGCTGTCAGGCCCGAATAAAACGGGGAGGGACGTCTCTGACAGAGTGAAATGAAAACAGAAAAACAAAACAAAAAAATCGAATTCTAAAGAAACCCCCCAAACTGATGGGCTCCAACGTTCATCTGTAATCAATGCCTGGCACGCTAGCATGTGATTTGGCTCAACTTTGTTCTTTGGAGTACAATGAGACTGAAAGGGAACAGAGATGTAATGATTGTCATTAAGCAGACATACCAACATCAGCACTTCTGATGGGCACATAACAGACAGAGCGTTTTGTGAAGTAAAAAAAAAAGCTTGTAATTACAACCATACATACTAATCAAAAGTGAGGGTTGGAAATCGAAGAGAAACTAAATGAGAGTGATGTGTTTGCAGAGCACTGAAAAACAGCGGCAGTGCTGTACAAACCCCTCGACTTGGCATGAGGCCAATTTCGTTATTTGGCGGAACCAGGTGCAGCGACTGTACAGAACGACGCAATCAAGACACTTAAGGAAATACATTCATTCTTTGAGGCACAAAAGCCTGAGTACAAACCAAGAAATGACGTTATAGAAATATGCTGCACACTTATTTCTAAACTTCAAGTTGAAAGCTTTCAAGAGGGTGCACAGTAGTCAAGCGACACCACTGGAATGTGTATATGCTCAAACCAGCACAGAATAGGCCAACACATGTAATGCACTGCTAAATAGAAACACGTAAACGTTGATTATTGAGTAGTACTTTCTGAATTTGAATAGACCTGGGTAGAAACACATTTTCTGCAACAAAAAAAGGTTTACATACCGTCTGAACAATGGGCGTAGATGAATAGAAGCAGTAAGCAGTGGCGAATTGGACTCCTCCACAGTGCAGAGGCCATTGTGCGTGGTAGGAAACGTTTCCCGGCGCCTGCTGGCAAATACTAGTTGCTCAGTGTTTCGCAGAGAGAGACAGGAGGAAGCTGGAAATTATGTCAACGATCCGTGGTTCTCGGAGACGCATCACCAGTCATCTTTTCATCTGCAGGAACAAGGAGAGACAATGTCAGAACGGGGAAAGTAGGTACTGTAAGACTCCATCATCATCATCATCATCATCATCATTACATTGACTGTGCCATCACCATTTTTCCCGTCTTTATGGAGAGGCCGATTCATTTCGACACAGAATAGTATGTGAGAAATAATGAGAAAGCAGTAGAGGAGTCAATCTGTGTAGAAGACATCCAAACATGACATCCATTAAAGAAGATATGAATGTGTGCGATGTCGTGGATGCCCAAACTCACAAGGCAGTTATGATTCAGAATTTACAAGTATGGCAATAACTCCATTTGAGAAGACATGTCCAGTGGCATGCCCGGTAGGAGACCGGTCTCCAGTGCTCACCGCTACCACCAGACACACTGGACTATTCACTCGTTTCGTCGTGGTTGGATGTTTACACTAAACACTTCCAGGCCACCTTCCACCAACCTCCCCAGAGCTACTCCCCTCTCCCCAAAGGAACGGGCCTGTTGCCCCGGCAACGCCTTCACACAGGACGCCATTGGAGACACAGCGTCTTTGTTAGCTACTTCTGTCCCCCTTCCTTATCTCGAGGGGAGCCACACGGCTTTGTGTGTGTCGGCAAAAAGGTTAGGCAGGAGACGACCGGCACGCCAGATGGGAAGGAGTCTGCATGTGGAGCAAAGTCAAGCACCGCTGGCTGTCGGTGTGTCATGTGTGTCATGTGAAATACCTAACGGCGCGCACAAACAAACACAGGCCACGCATACATAAACAAACTCGGAAACACACACAAACACAGGCCACACACACATGAACAAACTCAGAAACACACACTCAAACCATGACAACAGTTTCTCCAAGTCCTATCCCCATGTGGCTCACATCCGGTGTGTTGAGTGAACACATTCCTCTCCATTGTACACAGAAAATCACACTTTGAAGTGGAGGGTCGGAAGTAGACGATGATTTCACTTTCAGTGCGCTCCGCCTCTCCTCAGCCACTCATCAACTAGCCTGATTATTTTATAATGAACTTAAATTCGTGAAGCGCAGGCACTCGGCTCTGATCGCTCTCTGTGCGCCGCTAATGCGCCGGGATATTTTTGGCAACATTCAAAAGACCCCACAAAACATTGTGAGCCTCCACATTAGCATACAGACTCATAATTTAAATCCCTATTATGGATTCATTCTTTAACCAGCCCCATACCTGGCAAGAGGCTGCCAAACGGGCTACCTGGGGGTGGGGGGAGTGGGCCGTGTTTGGGCCAAGGAACACAGCTAGGCCACGGAGACTTATCTGGAATTGAGGTTGCAGCAGCCAAAAGCTCTTGCCGCAGTTTGGCCGAAGCCCCTGCGACTCGCTGTTACGTAGAAGGTGCTAGAAACCCAAGAGTTTCCATCAACTCGTGATTCTGTGTGTCTTCCCGACAGCTTATCTAACCAGGGTGCAGCCGCGGATCAGATAAGAGCCCACTGCAGAAGGACTGCTCCCCAGTCTGGGAGCAGCATGGTGGACTGCTGCTGCTTATAATCCCTAGTCACTGCACAAGACCATGCCCGCTCTCCTATCAGGGCAGGAGACCAGCAATGTTTTCCACAGAAGTCTCTGGAGGGAGCCCCCACGTGACGGCGGCCTCCCCCAGTGCTCGGCTATTTATCATCCACCAATACGAGACCTGGGGGCAAGCAGGGAGCTCTAATGGTGGTTGACGGGTGGAGACTGGAAATTGTTAGTGGGGGGGGGCAGCCCCCCTCGCCCCGCCAGGTCTCCGGCCTGCTGGGCCGAGTGAACCTCTCAGCCCTACCAGTCACCCAGGGGGAGTGAGGAGCCTGCCAGGCCTGGGGGTCCCGCCTGCCTCGAGGCTCTTTCTCCAGCTCAGACCCACCCGCACCGTCGCCCCCGCTGAGTAACATGTTTCCCCTCTCCCTTAAGCTGGCAGAGGAGCCGGTCTGCGCTCATCCCTCTAAACACCATTTTGTTTGGTGAGGATTTCTGGACTGGATTTGGTCAGACTTGAGATAAAAGGATTAGCCGATTAACATTAAGACGCTTTTCACAAGTGCTGACAGACGTATCATAATTTTGCATCGGGGGACCGGATGATGGCCGTGGGTGGGGGGGGGGCTTGGGCGTTCTCAAGCAGAAAATGATTTAAAGAGGTAAGTGAGGCGTATTTAACCCCTCAGAGATTGCGCCGAGAAATTATCTACAGCAGGGCTCTCTGAGGCATGAGAATAAAGGTTGCTTGTTCTTTGGCCAATACTATTCACATCGTGTTCCCACCATGACCAATATGAAATAGTGTACACCGTTATGGCTAACTGTCAGCGTGTGCATTAAATCTAGCGGACGCAAACGTAGAATAGTTCAGGTGACCGAGACTGCTCATTAAAAGTTATTCAGTTGTCATCTGCGCCTTAAGTGCTCCACATTCTCCAGAGAAAATGAAGGAATGCTTCTCCAGTTTGCACTCTCTATTAACAGTATATCATTCTGGACACAAAACTCTTGTCAGTGGGGTGAAAAATTACGCGCAAACATTCACAACATCTGTTTTTCTTTCGCTCCCCGACCGTAGACAAGGAGAAACCGGGGAGACAAATCTATCATCTGTCCACAGGATGGAAAAAAACTAACTACAAGCTAGTGTTTCATGTTATCAGGAAGATACGAAAATAAGCAAGCATTTAAAAAAGGGAATGCGAGCAATTAAAATGTAATTAAAACAAATGGATGGAAAGAGACAGGCCCACATGTCTTTGCATGAAATACGAAGCCGTTTCCCCAGAGCTGACTGACTGAATGGGAGGCTTCCTTAACAAAGCTTGTGGCTGCCTCTCTCAAGCTGGAGGGGCGGCCAGGCAAAGAATAGCCAGAGAGAGAGAGAGAGAGAGAGAGAGAGAGAGAGAGAGAGAGAGGGGAGTCCCGTCTTTCTAAGCCGGGAGACACTGAATGGATGAGAGAGGGAGTGGAGAAGAGGAGAAGAATGGAACGGAGGAGAAAGAAAGAGAGGCGGTTGGGTCACAGAGGAGGATTGACAGCCTGTGAGTGTGGCTTGACCCCCTGGCTTTGCCCCCAAGTATTCTCCACAGGCTTAGAGAGGGGGGGGGGGGATAAAGAGCAGGAATGTTAATTTATTTTCAATTGTCAGCCCGCGGGAAACGGTAGAAATAAAGAGTGCATATATACATATCAACTAAGACGGGAACAAAACTAAAGGTCCTAGTGTAAGCTCCAAACCTGCACAGAAAAATAGAGATGTGGGCCTGGTGTAGGGGTGTACAAGCTTACGGCTCGTCCTCACCTCCAACTAACTCAATCCTGTCCTGCCCACCCCCTGCCCTACTTGCAGAACAAAAGGCAAACATCTGAGCGGGGAATTTCAACCACGAGGAGGGGCTCTGTGAGAGACTGGTGGGGGGGTAAGAACGGCAGAGACAGTGAATCAACAGCCCCCCCACCCACCCCCATCCCCCTCCCGTTTTTTGTTTTTTTTGTCTTCCGTGCACCCGGACGCTCCCATGGAGCTCTTTGTCATGACAGTCCTGTCAGAGCTGTTCATCCCCCTGTCGGGGACATGATGTCATTTCCTTGGCTCTGTCAGCGGTGCAGAGCACTTGTCATCGACCGCTAGCGACGGCGACAGGCGCACATCATACCATGGCACTCAGGAGGGAGCGGTTGCGCACCGCAGCGCCGGTAAGATATTTCGGGGGGGAAACGGCTTGGGAGAAGCGGCGCACAGGTAGCTAGCCACCGTGGGGAGCTTAGCGACAGTTGCTGGGCTGAGAGGCTCCCTTCCAACTGATCGGGGTGGGAGATAGGATAGACAGCCGAGAGCCAACTGAAACTGGAAGGAGGAGAGTAGCTTCAGAGAGGGGCCAAACAAAAGCAGAGAACACAAGGCAGGCAACATGCATAAGAATGGCCGGGGGATTTGAAGAAGCCGTCCCAATAATGAAAAGGGCTCCCAAATGGATGGCAATGACTACTTTGTAACACAAACCAACACAAAAGACTACTAAAGAAAGACCGACTACTGGCTAGCTCTTTATCACCCCACTCCTTCTTTGAAAACATAGTTTCCCCTCTCACAAGGATCGCCCATCCAAATTAGCATTAAGTAATTACTAGCTGCGGAACATACTACCATGCTGCACACACTAATGAAACGTTAATGTGAAAACCACATGAAAGTCTTACCAAGAGCACGGCAATCTTTGGATTCTCAACCACGCAAATTTGTAAAGGTTACACCGGCTTAATGAGCCCAAATGTATTCTGGGCAATAGAGGACTGTAAATGAGACTTTGAAAGTAAAAAAAAAAGAAGATCTAAATGTCAGTTTAATGTACCCATATTAGAGCCTCTCTGCTCTGAGGTTTGACAGGCAGATGAATAGGATGACCTCTAGCCAGTTAGTTAAGCAGAAGGGGTCAGGGAGGGGGCAGCGCCCAAGTTGACAAGGAACATACGGAGTCTCTCTTTTTTACTCCGTCTCCCTTCTCATGTCTTCTAACGGAGAAGAGCCACACGCCCCGGTTCTCGCCATCTCTATGCCCACTCCTACCACTACCCCCCACCACCACTTCCCCCCACCCCACCCCCGCACACTCTTTATCCAAGTCCCGGAACAGGCACCCACGCTGGCACATACATGCCCACTTTAACGCTCAATCACAATTTACAAGTGTAAATTGTGGTTTGGCTCGGCCCACCTCACTAGCACTCCGGTTCACAATGAGTAGGATAGGCGACTCGCATGTGGTCGTGGTCGCTCGTGTGGGGTGGGGTGGGGTGGGGGGGTGGGGGGGGTGCACGGGCGCTTTCGAAACTCTGGCTCAAGGACAAAACCCTTTGCCTCCGGATTGTGGTGGCTTCAGAGTGAATTACATTTACACGCCGCCATGAGCAGACCGAGTGTTGCACTTGCACACACACACACACATACACACGCACACACACACACACACACACAGGGACACACTATCAGGGTGTGACCCAATCTGCTCTGTTGAGTAACCCGTGAGCTAATGCAGGCAAGTACAAAGACTGGTCAAAGCCAGGGCCACGAGGGCGGACAGAGACCTCACACCCGTCCACTCGCACAATGGGACCCACACCATATGGCATGGCAAACAAAAGGAGTTACTTAGCCCAAGTACCTGTAAATGGATCTATTGAGTAGCAACCCTGGAACTCGTTAGTTGGGGGGTGGGGCTCATTGGCAATTCTGAAGGAGGCATCAACCAGTTTCCTCGGGGAGGGGGGGGTGAGAGCAGGACCGACTTGTCTAGCCCGTTCTCTCAACATACAGCGTTTCCGTTTGTTGCATTCCCCTCTGTTAAGGAGTCCCATGTTAGGCCTAGGCACATTTCAACACATTTTCTTCAAAAGTAGCCAACTTGAAACTTTCCTGTGAAACCCCTAGCCGGGGCCGGAATGCTTTGTTTTTCCCTCCTGCAAATCCCCGACAAAATAATGAAACGGGAAAACAAATAAACAGCCACACCACTTCTCCTCAATGGTTGAGAGAATAAGAGAGAGAGAGGGAGAGAGAGAGAAGGGGAGAGGGAGAATCAGAGAGTGAGCGAGAGCTTCTGTAGATCCAAAGCCTCTCTCTCTCTCCGCTGCCAAGTTTCCCTTAGTCTGTGGCTTAGCCCAGCAGTGGAGACGAAGACGCCTCTGCTTCATTTTATTTTCAGACCCCTGCCTCCAAACCCCCCCGCCCCCCTTTTGCTCCTTCACTACATCATTCCTTTGGGTGTTTGTGTGGTGTCCCTTAGTTACCGGATAAGAGACCGAGCAGCGCAGAGTTAAAAGCCTGCCCTGTCCCGCTCATACCAAACAAGACCCATCAATAATTCACCGTCATCGGGAAGCATTATCTAACAGCCTTATAAAAATTTCAAAATGGTGGGTGACAACACGGAACCATGGAGAAAGTGCTCAGTGAGAGGACACTTCAGGTGGCAACGCGGCTGGCGATGGCGGATGTGCTAAAGGGGAAGTGGGAAGAGTCGCACTTCCACCGCTCTCCGGCGTGTCACAAGTAGACCTCGGAGGCTGATTTAGCCGCGGCCCATAAAAAGATAGACGCCTCTCTGCATTAAGGCAAGGTAGATAAAGAGAAACGCCATGGCGTTCCACCGCCTGAACTGGACGAGTGGCGACGAGATGGAAGTGTTCACTAGGCGAGTATTAACGCCTGGGCCCAGTCTCTTTGACAGTGAAATCCCTCTAAGCCTAGATCAATTACACAGGGCCCTGATGTAATTAAAAACGTCCTAGCAAAGGTCTAGCAGCACCGGACAGAAACCTGCTGGCTGAAAACAAGCCAAAGCCCAATCTATATTACTATCTGCAAGCAAAACAGTTTTAGATTAGGGCTTGGGTTTCTGTTGTTGCTGAACTCCGTGGATATCTCTTTGTGTTTCTGCATATGGGCTGTTTGTCTCTGTCTAGATGTCTAGATCTATTGTCTGATGATGATGGATGAGCTAAACGTAGTGTATGATATACAACATCATGTTCATTGATTTAAAACATTCAATCAACAGCAAAAAAAAACAAATCTGTTTACAAGTTCATAAAATTAAAAATGCAGTTAGCTGTACAGGCCAAAAACATGTCCTTGTTTCTGCAGCCCTAACGACCTGGGTAAAAGTAATTATTTGTTCCCTTTAAGCATGTTTGGTACTTAACTGAGCTCTGCCGAGAGATGACAGGCTGCTTATGAGTCTCCTAATTAAAACTCACAGAGCAATCAGCAATCACAACTTGGCTCTCCAAATATCAAGATCTGATTTGCTTGGCTGATCAACAACAAGCCCTCACTCTCTCGCTCCCTCCCCGTACACAGAGCCTGCAGCCTCTCTGTCTTCACAGGGCTTTTGAAATGGAACAAATCAACAACTCCACAAGGACGAGAGGGAAGGGAAGTAGGCTTGTTATGTGACTTTGAGTTTGGCACTGCTTTTTTGGTGAGCTCAAGTTCCCTTGCAGTTGTAATGTTCTCCTCACGCAGACGGACGAGCTTCGGAGAGAAGGGAATGAGTTATGCAGGCTATTTTTCTGGCATGTCCATGCAGTCTGACTTGCACTAGGCACACATAGAGCTAATAGAAAAGCATTCATTAGAAGGGAAGTTAGTCAAATATGACTTTAATACTTACAAAAGATAAAGCATGTAGTTGGGACAATAGAATCATAATTATTATGGAATTAGATTGATGAAGAAATGTCTATTGAGTCCTGTCCATTTAAATTAAGTCATTACAAAATGAACAAAGGACAGGCTCACAAAAAATAATGGCTAAAGAGCCCAAGATGGCTGACCACGTGTGCACGGTGTGAAAGCATGGCCTTCCCACCAAGGTAATAGATTCTCTTTGGTGCGTGACTCCAGTCGCCTCTTGCCTTGAGTGACGGACTGCCAATCAAAGCTCAAGGATCGCTCAAGGGCTTTGACAACATCCCACTCACCTTGAACACATAATGGCTCCATCACAGGCCACACGAGTGACACAAAATAGGCATCAAATGGTCATTAGACATGCTAAAGGGAGGGCTGCAGGGGTGCAGTTGCCTCTGAAGCATTGTCTATCCACCCTAGCGCATTTCTTTGAAAGCTCCTTGAGCCTGCCTTGCTCCTCAGCACTTATATAAAATAAAAAAAATAAAAACATGGAATGGAATGGTGGAGCCGTGGGAGGTGACAAGTTGTCTTGGACTCAAAATGCACGGATGTAACAACACCTACAAATGGACATTTGAGAAAAGGCCTATTCTCTAAAATGAAAGGTTCTCTCAAGTCAGTTACAAAAGTATACCATGTCCATTAATTTCCAACCAGCTAGTCAAAGTATCTAAATGACTGGGCATGGTTTCTCTTCACAAAACAAAAACTCCTCCAAAGCCATTTCTACAGGAAAAACTCGATTTGTCCATCACACAAACAAGCCCCGAATGTCTATTCAATAAAAAGCATAGGCTTGATTGACTGGGTGTGAATTGCTATCTGGTCTTTTTTCAGTTTTCTATTCAAATTCCGTGACTCAACAGACCTTGATGTACTCGGATATCAATACATCATGAAAATGATTTACATTTTTATGGGATTCCGAAAGCAGGGAGTTTTTTCCTGCAGTGAGGCACGCATACCACACTATGTAGCATAATTATATGGTGCCTTTTCCGGGAAGAGGAAAAACAGAGAAGGGCTTGCTCTCGCAGATGACAGATGATCTGCCAGACCCACCTAATACCAACACAAGGCAGTCCGGCTTTAATCTGCACACTTCCTGTGACCTGGGCTCGGCGACCACCAAATAAAGCACATTATCTTAGTCTCCTCTGAGACTGGAGCTGTGCCCTGCTATGCTAACAGCAGCCATCGGTGCTAGAGAGACTCCCAGGGCGGTCTGGACAACTCACAGGTCAGTGCTAATCTCCTGATAGATGAAACCTTAGGACCCTCGTCTATCCATCAGGCCCCACCGACAGGTCTCCAACTGGGACGGCTTTACCCGTGCCAAAGGGTTAACACGCACCCCAAAGGAACCGGGACCATCCATCACTGGGGGGAAAATAGGCAGCCCCCTTTTGGACGACGGTGTGCTCTAAAAATCGCAGAGGGGGTTGGTTTCTTTGTGTGGGATGAGGCGCTTGGCGCCTGGCTGGGAAACACATCCAGTCAGTGTGGTGGCTGCATACCCAAGCTGCAGGCCTCTATTGATCATTAAACGTCCATTTGAAAAGCAGTGGGGGAAAGTTGACCGTCATTTAGAGCACGGGGTGGTGAGGCAAGCTCTACGCCTTCGGAGTCCCCCTCACTACAGTCATATCCAGGACAGATATCCATCAAGAGGGTCAACTAGCTGAAGTCAATGTCATTTGCTTCTGTCTCAGTGAGTTCTGTCATTTTCCCACAGCTCTAAGAGGAGGCGAAAAGACGATGGGAGAATGGATTATGGTTAATATTGATCACGGCTAATATTGATCACGGCTATCTTCTCTTGCCCCTGTCTCCCCGGCTACACGTCTCTGCGGTTGCCTCCATCTGCCGGTAAATACCAACTTTGGACGGACGACCGTGTCAGAGAAACAGAACAAGACAGCTGTCAAACCGACCGGCTCTGATTGAAGATGGCAGGTGAACCTCTCTCCTTCCCTCCCTCCCTCAAACTCTTTTTTTCCCCCTTCCTCCTTCTCACCAACTCGGTTCACAACTAGGAGCCCTCCGCCTACTCCTGCTTGGGAGGCTCTCTGATGGGGTTGTGTGTGAGCACAGGAAGCCGGCGGAGTCGTCCCCCTCTTCATTATGCTGCCGGGGCCCCAGGGCGGCAGCGCCCGTCTCCCTTTATTACCCCGCGGCGGGGGCCACGAGCCAGGCCGCTGACCCCATCCGACGACGGCGTTTCATGCAGCACTCCCGCTGGCATTTACGTTCCCCGTCTCCAGGCGCCTTGCCCACCGGAGGTTGTGCGCCCGCCGTCAAATGCGACAGCCCCCCCACCCCCCCTCTCCCCCAGCGTTAACCTGCCCTGACTTTCGCTCTAAACAAGGGGGATGCGGTGGAGGTCCTGCAGGCCTGTCTCTGTGCCACAGCGTGCCTGCTCTGTGATGTTTTTGTCAGTGGGGAAATCTGTCAGTGGATGTAATTAGACAATCATGCCCAATTTCCTTTCCCGTTGGACTTCTTTTTAGGCACATCTTTTTATTTATCTAAATAATGTGTGTGTGTGTGTGTGCGCGCGCGTGTGTGTGTGCGTCTGTGTGTGTGTGTTTTTGAATGCATTGTTGTTCTCAGCACCACGATTAGGCTGTGTATTTTCAGATTTAACTGAGAAATCAATCAAAATAACCATAGAGAGGCCACACTCTGCATTACATTCTTTCACGGCCAAGTAACAGCTGTGTAGCAGCAAAATAAACATTATCTCTATGACCAAAAAACAACTAGAGGCCGCTGGCTATGCAAAGCAGAGCCTTGCACAAAGCTAGGCGACCGCACAAAGGTTGCAGTACATTTTGCACAATAGGAGCTTTGTAGCTTAGATTGTTTTATTAATTCCTGATTTTTTAAAATTACTTTTGGCCATTTCAAGTTATAATAGGAAAGAGAGTTTACAAAGCAAGCTCTTTAAAAAAACTCCCAGAGCGACCATTTCTCATAATGGCTAAAATGTTTTACTTAGCACATGGCTTTTTTTTGTTAGATTATGGAGGCCTACTAACTATATCTCTCTTTCCAACACAAACACTAACATTAGCAGTTCCAAGTTTGCATCCTCCTTTCTCTCCTTCTCAAGCACACACACACGAGCACGCACACACATACTTATGCTATTCTGCCCCCTCTCTCTCTCTCTTTAGTCTCTCTCACAAACGCACTCATACACACACACACACACAAATACACAATTGGTTGCTGTGTCCCCCGTTCCCTGTAGTCTTTAACCACCCATTCCCTCTCAGAACAAAACTGCACAGAGGAAGGGGCTGGTAGCTCAAGTTCTCGCCATTGAAATGCAGCCACTTTGATATGGAAATTGGCAGTTACAAAAACCCGCTAGAAATCACACTAGCAAGCATTCAAACCATTTGCCCAATGTGAGATGAGATGGCACTTCCTCCCGAGACGGCCTGGACAAATGGACCAAACCAGCGCGTCGGGTGGGAGGAGGGTGGGGTACAGCAGAACATTTGTCCCATGTAAATGACAATGATATTGCAGCTGAAGAGTTTCAGTACCTCATTGTCCTATTCTATTACCAATCGGCCTAATCGCTTCTGTAGTACCAGTGGAAATGTAGGCGGTATCAATGCACATTTTGCCTTATTCCTTCTTGTTTAAGTATTAACGATAAATGTATGGTAAATGTATTGTGGTCTAATATATTGAAGCTGTTGTGCAATACCCACCCTCCCCCAAAATGTTTTGTTGGATGAAAATTACATCTTAACTTGAGAGGTAATATACCCTGCAAAACCACCTAAAATGTTTTTGGATTTGTATATTATTTAATTTCAAGTAAACAGCTAAACATACATCAAGTAAATGTGTTTTTAAAACGTGGTATTTCCACCTACATATTTTCTTCTGCAGGCATAACCTCTTTATCTTTGGAAGCAACATGGAGACTGTCTGGTTTGGGAGCTCCTATCCATGGCCAATGAGATCAAACTATTGCCTGCCATTTGTGCCATAGGCTGTGCGTGTCATTGTGTGTGTGTGTGTGTGTGTGTGTGTGTGTGGGTGTGTGTGTGTGTGAGTGTGTGAGAGAGAGAGAGAAAGAGAAAGAGAGAGAGAGTGAGAGAAATTGAAATAAAAGGTTGACAAAAGAAAAAGAGAGAGACATTTGAGAGACATTTGAGCTAGATGTGTACTTGTGTGGTTTTCTTCAGCACACATAGCTGGCTTAGATATGTGAATTATACATGCCCCGTGAACGATCTTATTTCATAGGCGTAGAATGGAGAAGTAGATGAAGACGGTAACTGACATGCACCCACTTGGGTCGCTGAGTCCTTTGGATTGTGCGTAATAATGGAATATTTTTTATCTTGCTGTCTATTCCTATGACATGACTTCCTCCCAATAATATTATAATGAACATTTTGACACACATGAAAAATAAAAGGTTTCACATTAAAATACCCTCAGAAACAAAAGCCCACAAGTTCGAACTGGGGAATCGTCAATAAACTATGCAGCCTTCCCAAACAGTTTTAGGCTAGGCTGCAATTTATGCAGTTTTAATTGTCCGAGTTAATCAGTGTGAATGAAGAGTGCCGCCGAAAACCACATCTGGATTATCATCCTCGTGTAACTTTAAAGATGTCAAAACATTAGGACCTGGATAGACTTGTCAGACCCATTGAGGTGGTACACATTTCCTATCTATCAATAGACTTATAATAATATAATTCTAAACTATTTGAATGACCACCTAACCTAACTTATTATTATTATTGAAAAAAATAGCTAATGAAATGCAGTACGCACATTGTCTGGCTCAAATTGCACTGATTAACATAAGCCATCTGATCAGTCTTGTCTCCTCTTCACTGATAAAACTCATATTATTTTAGAAAAAGATACATACGTTTGTGCTGGTTTAAAACGTTGTTTGTCGAAGACTGAAAATGTCTATTCGGCACCAAAGAAGCGCCTAGGACGGTCACCCCTCTAGAAAACCCACGAAACTGAGCAGCGGGCAAACACAAAGACGTCTGTGGTTCCGATTCATGCTCTACTTAAAAGATACTGGTCTTGTTTTTCCTTATTGCAGGTATTTCTGTCTCCCCATGTGTTCCAGTTGACCGAACAAGCTGTTCCATTGTGAAGATCAGCTACGAACTATTGATCATGAGTTTTTTCTCATCCCACGGAAGGTTCCAGTCTTGTTCTGAAGGAACGCAATGTATAGACAGAGCAAAGGACGGGGGAAAACACTCAGATCTCTTCTAAATTAAACTGAAAATCGCCCACATATCGATAGCAATCCGTTTAAAACTCTCCGATCTGTAAGTCAAGACAGTCCAAATAAGAGTTTTTATGATCGGCGATTCAATGCTTCGGGCTTGCGTTTTAGGTTATCCCCCTTCTTTCTATTCACACACGGCGCATAGAGCTTGACTCGGACTTTAGGGAAACAAGACGGGTAAAAACGGCAGACCGGCTGCCTGCTCTGCAGCAGCTGGCTGAAAATGGGCCATCTGAAAACCTGGAGCGGATTTTGCAGAGGACAGGAGGATCGGATCTTTACTTAATTATATTTTGTGTACTATTCTTATACTGCCTCACATCTGGTTGGATAGAACAGTTTATAGACTTAGTATGATTCCATTTTGGGGCTATTTACGTCATAGGTGATATGTAAAATTTAAATTAAGTTGTTAGCATTTTATGTGGGCCTGCTACAACTGTAATTTTAACCTACACACTATTTTCTCCCCCCAAACTACTATTCTTGATTGGTATTCTATTAGCCTCCTAGGATTAGTGGTGGGGACATGTTACACGTTTCATTTATCATTTTACAAATCAATAAAAAAAATAACTTTTTCAGGTGTAATCATTTACAGGAAACATTTTCGAAAAAGTAGGAGTCAAAAATAAACATAACATACAAAATAGGATAGTTGTTGGTTATTGAATTCATGTCTTCATTCACACAATGTAAGTATACAAGAGGAAAAAAAATTTCAGCATTGATGTCAAATGAAAGTTTCATTATTCACAAAAAGAAGGTTAAGGTCCCATATAGTATCAGGCAATTGCATATGTATATTCTTCCTAAAGATTAAGGCAATTCAGACAGTTCCAGACAATACAGATTCCGAACATTGGACAACATTGTAACACATTAAAAACTATAGTCAATCGTTTTGATATGCAAATCCTTCAAAATACCTGTTTTCATTCACTGGTTGTACCTTAAAACCAACATGACCGTACAGTACTGTAGGTCACACAAGCGACATAGCCAGCCACTAATGGCCCTACTGGCAACTATCCTGGTACCCAGCTAACAATGTGTAGTTCTGCAATACAGTCAAAGTGTTGGGGAAACTTGTCGCCATGACCTTTTTGTCTCATAAATAGCATGTGAAGTTGTGTTGCCATTTCCTAACAAAAGATGCACTGAAGGGGAAAGGATCTGCCCAGCTGGATGGTGCGCAACAGGTTTATGGTAATTTTTGTTCGGATTTCCAAAGCTCCAGGACCCATGCAGTTCCCCTTTGAATGTGATATTGTACTGTTAACAGCAGTTTTCATTCCTTTACCAGCTCTCGTCCTATTTTTAGACGTTTGCTTTCAACATTACAATAACAGAGCTATTCCAGTGGTACATATGTTGGTGAAAAGCAAACAGCATACTGAATGTGGCAGAAGGTTTTTACAAAAACAACCTCGAAAGGTTTTGATAGAAGTTTGAAACTATTATATATAATCCTATATTTACACAGGACAATCCTTCTGAGACCAGGTATTTTCTTTTTGTAGAGCAGCTTTTGTTAACACAAAAAGTCACAAACCATTTATACAAAATAATTGCAGTTAAAGCAAAACAGTACAAATATAGCACAATGCTGAAGCATAAACATTTTTGAAAACACGACTGAAGATAAATAAATAAAAACAATACAGTTAAACTGAAAGTAAAAACAAAAACCTTTATGGATCAAAAACCATAGAAAACAAGCAGTATATTTATTGAGTATCTCACCTAAAAACATCTATAAATATATTCCAAATATATTGCACATTAAAACAAGCAATAAATTCTACTTTCAGTGCATACCCTACACGTAGTTCAAGTAATAAAAAATTGCTGGATAAACGAATGGCTTGTAATGATTCCCTCCTAAATCACCTCTCCATAAACTACACACCTTTGTGTCCTATTATGGCGCTGAATTGAAATGCTCTATTGCTTTTCTCTCTACCCAAAAGCCCATAGCCAGGTCACACATGGCTTCAATAAAAAAAAACAGTACCCCTGTTTTCAAAGAGGAAATGCGAATTTGGGTCATATTCATCAGGTGGAAAGTAAGAGGGATTAGTGTAGAGCTCTTCTATTTTTCAAGGCATAATTTTACATAATAAAAGGAATGCAGGCTAAGAGATGTAATGACGATAATCCTCTTGCACAAACTTTTGTATAGGGAAATAATTTCTAGAGTAGAACTGAAAGTATAAACACTCAACTTTATTTCAACTGACCTGAATGATTGGAATAAGTTTTATTTATTCAAGATTGCAGTGAATGTCATATATGTCCATAGACACAAGAAGCCTTTTTGTGTGTTGGGAGAAAATGCTTGTTCCAGACATATTTTGCTGTAGCACTACGTTGCTGCCTGTGTTCAGTTATTTTTCAGTTTTGTTTCTTCTCATTTGGTGTTGCTGAATGTTAATGCAAATAGCACCCACCTCATGCTATGTTCATCATTTACCCCTTCCGTTTTTTTTCTCAGGATAGTAAGGTTACTGAATTTCTCTGTAATAAGGCTTTGATGTAAAAGAAACTGTGACTTATCACATTGGGGGACTGTGTTTCAAGGCTCTATGGGGTTTCCTCCCTGTGTTGGTGCTTGACTCTATGCAGCATGTGTTGTATACTGTATTGTTGCAGCTGCTACCAATGTTTTTTTGTTGTTGTTGTTTAATGTTTTACACAATTTGCTCTGCTATATGTTCTTCATGTATTCTGCATACAGTATTTATATTCAAAATGTTATAAGTTGCAAAACAACTTAAAACATCACATTTACAATAGGCAGAGTGTATGTGAAAAATAAATCCTTTATGTAAATCATACTTTCATCCTATTTAATTTAGCTGCAAAATAGTTTACTTAGTGTATTTGCGTTCAGGGTGGCTGACGTGACTTGAATAGAATAATTACCAAAAATATCTTTTAAAAATAAAAAAGTTTCATCAATCGCAAGAAAATCTATACTTTTAATATAATTACCCCAAAAAAATTTAAATCTTTATACAACAGCCCGGTAATTCAAATGTAAATATAACACGTATATAAAATTATTTCCCACAAATGATAATTCCACCAAGAATTCTGCTCAAATTCCTTTCAGACAGTATATGTGTAGTTTATTGGTGTATTACAAATGTTTATTTCTCAGTCTTAAAGACCCTGCAACGTTGGACTCTAAGCGCTCAAATGTTATGTATAGTCTTCGATTTTGTCCTCCCATTCCTGTGTTCATTTGACAAGTGTTGTTGACATTATGGACAAAACCTCATGCAAAGACTGTTGAGGCTTTCCACAAACCCTTTGCAGAGTTAATAAGAGGGCTGTGAAGTGTTGTGGTAAATGTGTCTTCAGTCATTATTTGGTGGTTGTACTCAATATGATCAAACACCTAGAACTCAAAGGCAAGCTGGAGTGAGACAAAGCAAAAAGACATCTGTTGCAGGAATAGAAAAGTCTAACTGGACTTTAAAGGACATTTTTCTAACACTCGAGAAACGGTTATTACACAGATACCAACACATTCTGCTGGTAGTGTTGAGAAGCAGTTAGTTTAATTTGGTCCCCTACATTCATTGTGCTGTTTTTTGTACCTTTGCAAACATACTGCAACATACAGCACATGGTAAGCTGGGCCCAGGAGTTGAAAACTTTGTATCCCTTTTCGATTGGATCAGATATTGATTTTGGGTGGTTCACAACTGAAAAACAGGATCGATATCACATTGATATCCGATCAGATCAGGAAATCCAATCCAAGCTTTAATCTGGATCAAACCTTCACAACGGGTAGTTCAAAACATAATCATAGTTTTGGGATCAGTTTGATAAAAACTAATTTTTTATTACCTTGATCCCACTGGAGGAGTGGATTTCTAGTGGATTACCAGAGCAAAATGTACTTTACAATTTATTTTAAAATGTGCTTCAATATAAATAAGATGGTAAAGTTTGTAAATTGAAATATTTACATAATGTGTAGCCTTTACTTTCGATAAACGTAAATACATTTTTTTGTCACATTTGCTGTGGCCTTTTGCATATCGCTATGTAGCTGCCTTTGAATGAAGAGAATCCATGAAAGTTTTGTTGTTGTTACCCCCATTGGATTCATAATTTCAATTACATTATGATTGTAATTGATTTGTCCAGGCAAGTGTTATGTACTTCCTGTGAATCCTAAATAAATGGCTTTAATTTGCTATACTGTCTGTCTTCCTTGTGATTTTCTTCATGTCCAATAGGTGGAGATGGGTGGGATTAAAGCACAGATATTCAGGATCTGATCATCTTGAAAAGTCTGAATCTGGATCAGGGTGATCCTGTCCTGAATTTCTTTCTGAGATACCGGGATAAGCTCTGGCTGTGTTGTCTGATCCTGGATCACAAAATATGGGATTTCTAAAATTGATCTGATCGGATAGAGATAAAATGTTTTGTATTCTTGGGCCCTTGAGACAAGGTATATATGCCTACTTTGCAAGTTAATTGTGTAAATTAGTGGGGAAAAGTAATCTTATCATTTTAAACCTCTCTAACAATGTTAAAGGTGATATTACAGATTTCCTTTTAAAATGTGTTTCAACACCACAGCCACACATTTTTATTAATGCATTGGCCTCAGATTGATCTGAGCAGCTCATGCACTGGATTCAGTCTTGACCCACTTTTGTTACTCCAAAAGCTGAGTTTCTGTAGACTCCTCTCTGAAACCCATGTAGTCCTACTTCCTCCTCTCATGGGACCTTTGTCAACCTCAGATTCACTTGACAGTAGTTAGATCAAGCATTCAGAAGAAATCCATCTCTTTGGATTGGATGAAACTTGACAAGCAACAAGGATTCAGACATCCCCCTTACTCAAGACATTTTTTGTATCTTTAACTTTTGGAAGAGCTTGCATGAATAAATTTAAAATCGATTGTTTGTTTCTAATTTCAGTAGAAGGACTTCATGGTACATAGGGAGGTCTGCACCAATATAAATTTCAATGACTCGTTCATCTTATATTATATAGCAAAGCAAATAATTTTGGTTAGTATCATGTTATTCTTATTACTTACATGAAGTGTTATCTATGGGGCAATAATGTTATGATAGCATAATGTTACATTTTGAGTGTGTGTACGTGTGTGAGTTTGTTCGTGTGTGTGCGTTCGTGTTTGTTTGAGAGGGAGTTGCGCCCAAAAAATTGTTTGATCTTGTTATGAGGTTAAGCACTTTCTTCTCCCCTTATACAGCACAATATGTTAAACTCTACATAATGGGGAAAATGACTAATGGTGTCAGCGTAAAAAGGAAAGGAGAATAGGACAAAAAGCTTTAGAGTAATTCATAATCCATTTAACAGTAACTGGGTGTACTCCACACTTTTGAGGGGTCCTTTAGCTGAGTTTTCAGTTCAATCTTTTAATCTTTAGCTGTTTTTATTATTAGTTAATAATTCATTTTTACCCTTTGATTTAAATTGGCGCTCTACTGAATATTGTAATGGGCATGTTCCAAAATGACTTGTGTTTATCTCTTGGTGAACCAGAAAATGGGTTGTGTTTGCGTGCCAACAAGAGGAATTTGTTTGTCACTCAAGGAGGAGCTGGGAGACTGTCTCTAATTTTAGCACCTTGTGCTCCAAAGTATGCCATTGAGTCAAACCATGACACACATAGACGCACTAAATCATAAACCAACCAAACATAGAGCAAGACAATGTGCACCCAATTTAGAGGTTAAACAGAGTAGCTCATTGCAGATAAGATTGTTCTGAGAAAATAACAGTTGCTCTATGTCTCTAAACATACCATTTTAGGTAAGAAACTCTTATTAAATACAGAATTAGGTATCAAAATTATTATATATTTTTACCCGTATAGCATCAAATAATACAGAATTTTACGTGGAACATAAATACTTTAATAAGCCTAAAACCTTTTTTGGTAGGATGTCCTCATAGTAACATGATTATCAACTTTAAAAATGGCTTTTTTCTCTATTTCACTGTCTTCTTTTTTACACCTTTTTTAGCCACTAACGCCTTGTAAGTGAAACAAATAATTTAATCAATAGTGTCATAGAAAATATCAATGACATTAGCGAGCACAAGAACCTTCTCTTGCAAGACTTTTTCAGCTTTCATTCCAGTGTAGTGCTCAGCCTTGAGCTCTGACTTTAGTAGCTCAGCCTTTTACTTGGAATGTACACTTCCCATTGTGATCGGCACTGCCTCAAAGGACGAGTACATTTCTTCACCACAAGACGAGGGGAGCTCACCAGGCTGCTTAGAAGTTGTTACAGGTTTCAGACAACGTCAAGAGTGAGCCATGCGCTTTGAGTGCAGCCTCTCATCATCTCAACAGAAATAGATCAATATAGCATACTCCTGTCTGTGAGAGATACGAATACCAGGCCTACTATACAAAAGAGGCTTAGATTTAAGCCTCAAAGGTGTATGAACGATTTGACTTGAAGCTACATATATTTTACAAAAACATATAAATTATCAACTGGGTTTTAATTGATATGAAAACATAATTTTTTTTCATAGTATTTTTAATTCAGCATTGTAGCTTAATATGTTTTTGCAGTAAATTTACAGAAAGAAATAACTGTTAAACTATATACAACATGTTCACATATGATCATGTGTAGATTGAAAACTGTTGTTTTATGTAGCTGGTTGTATTTTATGTTCCTTATGACAAGTGGGAGAGTTTTTTTATTATTGTTGTTATTATTATTATCTACTATAGTTTAAAAAGAGATTAATTGTCCAACATTGGTACTATTAGAATTTGGCAATACTATAGTTGAAATAATAAAAATTTAAGTAAAACACCACCAAATGTTATTTGTGAGTTCATTAATTCATAATTTGTCAATGAATCAAATAATAATGAAATTATTCAATTATTTAAGTTTAATTTATTTGGTTTTCTGAGGTTTGGTTCAATACCGTAACAATTTTTCTTTTGATGAACAAAACATAGTCCTCAAAAATTTAATTCAAGTCAAAAGCAACTTAGATACTATATTGTCTTGACCCTATGTTTACAGAGGGAGAGATGAAATTGGGGAAAAAAGTTAAATAAATATGCCAGTCACTCTGTCCACCCTGTCAGAGCCTTATTGCTCTTGACAATTGTTGGACTTCTGCCTTTTAAGTGTAAGCATATCGCTTAGCATATCAATATTCTTACCCAGTTTGAATTCCATCTTCCCTTTCATATGCATGCCATGTGTAAAGGCTTTTTTGGCGGGTTGGTGGGAGTTTGCAGTAGTGCTCCAGCTCAAAGCCTCCTGACAGATACTTTACACGTGCCAGACTGTTAGACAATGGAAGACTGTGAGACAACGATAAAATGTTCATATCAAAAGCATTTACCCCTCTGCAGGCGCCAGGCTGTCTGACACTGGCTGAAATTGATTCTTAATTGGGTTTGTATGGACCCATGAATACGCTGTTGGTGAGTGCGCAGAGTAGTGGACCGCTTTTCTGGTTCGGCCCACGGCCCAGGAAATGTGATAACACGACTGAGCAGCATGAGAGTGGAACTGCTGCTCAGCCGTGGTTTCTGTCGAGAAAATCATAATTATGGAAGGGACCCTCATCTTGAAAAGCCATCCAAAACGGCCGATCCGTCAGTGGGATGTGGCAGAACAAAGCTACTAATTCAAAGGGATGTCATCATTCATCGGCGGTCACTACCAGTTGGTGTTAACCAGCTGCGAGGCTAAATGTCTTTTTGGAAGACTTGTCTTTTTTGGTTGCAATAAATCATTTAGGGCTGCCTGTGGAATGCGGCCCAGTGCTCCGGAACAGCTTGGTCTTGGTGGAGGTGATTTTCTTTTTCTAGGCTGACATTCCTCATTATCTATTTTTTGCTGGCCTTGCGTGCACGCTGGGTTCAGCAGAGGCTGGCAAAAAAAAAGAAAATAAAAAAAGATTGTGCACTCTCTCGCTCTAGCATTTTTCTACCTCCTCCTTGTCCCTCCGCTGAAGCACAGCATGCCCATGACTCTGAGCACGAGGAGACAGAGGGAAGTGACCCCCACCTAGTTTGAGCTTATGAATTCTTTCTCCCTTGGTCACAGCAGAAGCTTGTTACCGGTGCAGACAGAGCTGGGGTCGAGGCAGTCCGAGGCGATCCACAATGCCTTATTCAAGCCCAGGGAGAATCTGCTGTGGATTAGCCCTCATCCTCGGTCAGGCCTGCTCTCAATTTCAATGCAGTTATGCAGTCAAACCGAATGAGGTGCTTCGTATGCCTCTCCACATTTTGAAGGCCCAACACAATATAATATATAGTTCGGGATAATAATATGAGGCATGTGTTTTGAATTACGTAAACTTATATGAAAAGGACTCGTAGTCTTATACACTGCATGTACAAACAGCTGCAGTGAAGGATAGTGAAGTATGGTCTGAAATAGGGAATGGTCGCACACAACCGTAGCTGGCGGACACCTGCAAATAGCAGGTGTACCAGTGACATTGTATTGCACCCTGGGCCTGTCACCCCCAAGCCTCCTCCTCCTCTCAGCAGGAGCAGCAATGCTATCCCCTGTCCTGCGGGTGCCGTAAAGGGGCTCATCCCCCTGTAGCTCACCAGGGTGGTCCCGTGCTTCCATCCCAGGGTGGGCCCTACTCAGGGAGCCGTCGCAGCCCCAGCGGCCTCGTCAACGTCGCTCTGGCACTTCTATTCTGGTCCCCAGGTCATAAGATGGGACGGACGGACAGACAGACGGGGGGTATATTGCTAGTATTGGGGGTAGGAAAAGGAGCTGCCCTGGGTGAAGGTGCAGGCCAATGACATATGGTGGTCTTCCCTCATAGCTCCTTTTACACCAACAGAAGACCGTAGGGTATGTGAAGAGGGAGGGAGGAATTTACAGGGCAGCCCTGGAAAGTGTTGGAGCTTCAGTCCAGCACTGGCAGTCACACAATGACAATGCAAGACTGCCTCATGTGAGTTGGTGTTGCCAAGCCCCAATGTTTCTTCCTGGTTCTTGGGACAAAAAAATAAGCGGAGGGTCCGGCCAACATCCTGTCTGTAATTGGTATTTTATTCTCAAAGCAACATTTAAAAAAAAATTTTGTACTTGTTTCCAAATCCATAAACTAACTCAACCCACTCTTTCTGCCTTTTTTAAAACGAAGTTGTCATCAATCTTGAATACAGATTTGAACTGAAGTAATAAAAAAAATCATTAGGTTGTTGCCAGAAAAGAAGGGTTTGGAATTGTTCCCAGCAATGGCTATTTGTTCAATTGTTATCCTCTCTGTATTGTCAAGCTATTTTTCATCTGTGCAGAACAAAGGAAAAATGTGTTGCCAGATTTGATTCAAGTGTTCCTGTTTAAACTCTAACAATATGTTATTGTCTTTTATGATCCAAACATGTAACATAGAAAGTAGAATTCATTGTAAACAGGTTCTCCTTGACAATAACCTTTAAACCACCAGAATGAGGTGGTAATAATCATTAGAAACAAATATTAAGAACTGCAAAAATATACAAATATACTGTATATAAAAATCTGACATTTGTTTTAGAAGACAGTTATTAAATAATTGCTGTGAAATGGTTTCAATAAATTCATATTATTTCATAAACTTGTTCCATATGAGTTTTTGGTTTACTTTGATGTTTTGAACCCTCAATTACTTATATTAAAATGTTTTCATGCTTTTCAATAAAAAAAATCTTCTTATTTCGCAAGGAAATTTACAATTATGTGATAACCAAAACCACCAAGCAGCAGGACTTAAAAGCAACTATTTATTTATATTCCATATAATACAATTTAATCTGTTGGTTATGTTTTTTATTTGCCATTGGTTTCTCCTGAGGTCTTTTGTGTAAATCTAATTTGTTGTCTTCATTCTTTATTATACTCCATGTCTACCCAGGATCCTCTTGAATTTTGAAGACTAAGTGTTTTTTTGGTAGTTTCATTGCGAAAAGGTTACCCCTGCCAGATTTGTGGCCTGTTGTTGTCCAAAAGAACAGCACCACAGGGAACTTTCCAAAAACTCACTCCGATTTCAGGTTTTGAAATACATTCTGAGCTTGGGGAACAAGAGCCTTTCCCAGTATGATATTTCAAATCAGAGATGGGCTGGGCACTTTACTCTCTGCAGACCAGACGGAAAGATGCCTCCCGGAGAATGAATTAAAGACGTGTTAGACACCAAACAAAGATAAACATGTCCCATCAGTTAGCTACTTGTCGCTGTGTGCCCATGGCTACGGGCCGACACATGAGTGACCCCTGGACAGGTGCTTGGGTCTTATGTGTCTGGAGGGAAGCTTAAGAGCTCAATGCATTTTTACAAGGCCGCCCCGATTTTATGCTGGATTCACCCAACACATGGCTGTACTTTACAGTGCTCTCTCTGGCAAATGGTATGATGGGACCTCGCTCTTCACTGGGCTCTGATGTCCACTCAATGAATAGAAGCATTGTATGTTTTTGGAATTCCAGAACAATTTCAACATCTATGTTGTGTGATAGAAAATGTCCACCAATTCTTTGTGTATAGTGTGAATTTGTGCTCTGTAAATATATGTTTTAGGTAAACTGAAAAAAAGAACAAGGAAGGCTGCCTTTAGACCTGTATGCAAACAGAATACCATGAATAAGAATATCCACCTGAAACCGTAGGATTTCCTGACAGACCTTCTTCCTAGCCTCTAGCAAAAATGGAAGGACATTCTATCAGGCAAGCAGTAGCATTGTGTGTACACAGCACACATTGATTAGTTCCTGCATGGAATATTTTTTCCCCCATCTCTGCCTTCAGAACTCCCTCATTGGGAATATGCTAATGGGATCCGTCACGATCGCTGATTCCCTTTGAACTTTTTTTTTATGCCGTCACAGGCGGAGCAAAGCAGAGAGGTAGAGAGCAGGAGGGTTTTTTTCTGCCGCAAGCTCGTGGCCTCTCTTCCACCATCTGCTGGACCTCATTTCATTTGAATAATAAATGACAGACTTTCTACTCCCTCGCCTCTGAATCCTTGCTTCAGCTTTGTGTTTTCACAGTTCAAGGCAACAGCCACCAGCCATGAGTTAGGATTGCAGTTTCATACAGCATGCCTCTTGGACCTACGGGCCACACAATCTCACACAGGCTTCTATGAACCCAGCAGCCGCCGCTAGCATTTAGAGCACCCATTCATAGCTGAGGCTGTGTTCTGAGCCGCCCAGTTGGGGGCTTGGATTCGGGTTTATTTCCAGTAACTGCTGGAGAATTGAGAGGACCAGGCATCCTGTTTGTCTTCGGCAAAAAAAAGATAGATCTTTAAAAGTATTTCATGCTGGGTTCATTCCCAATAAAACAACACGTTCTCCAGTGCTTTGCCCGGACCTCAAAATAGTAAGATGAGAATTGGGATATGTACTTAGCCCCCTGCCGGTGATCAACAAAGAAGAAGGGGTAACATAATCTTTACGAGACACTGCTTTCAACAGTGATGCTCGCTATGATTAGCACTAGGAGTACAGTGCACAGAATGGCAGCAACAGAGCTGAGGGTAGAGTCTGTGACTTTGCTGCACATTCGAAAAGGTAGCTCATTGAATTTACATAGTCCCCAGCTGGAGATGTACTGAAGCAGATCTAATTCCGACTCTTTCTTAAAAACACACCGCGGTGCCCCACAAAGCCCACCAAAGATGGCCTCTACCCCCGCCATGGCTCCTCAGCTCCACACTTTACAACCCATCTTCTCTATATTGAGCCATGAGTATGTGCTCTCCAATGGATTCAAAACAAGTCAATAGGAGCCTCTCCCCTCTGGCAGCCAGCATGTGGCATCTCAAATCGCAAAACTGTGTGTCGGGAATGCTTACTATTCACATACTTGGCTGGGATTCATGAGCCCTCTCTATCATTTGCAGTTTATTCATGCAGAGCATATGAATACAGTAGACATTCCAAAAAACAAACAAAAAAAAAAAACGAATCCTTCCGTATCCACCCCCCCAAAAAATGAAACTAATGATGGCTTAACATGATGAAAAAGCGTTCTTGCGTAGAATACTCCGCTGCTCCATAGAAATCGATAAATATGAGTTCTGAACCTGGTATGTTGCTGAGTTCCCCCTTCTAGGAGTGACATGACCTCTGCCAAATTTCAGAAACCTGGAAAGAGAAAGAGAAACTAACCAAAGCCCCAGGGATCAGTGGGGCAGTCAACCAGGGCTTTCCATTTCCCCCTTCTCTCTAGCCCGGCCCTGGCTCGGACCCATTGGGCCAGCCATGAACAATAGAGTCTGGCCGGACTTAATGAAACATTTATCAGTAAACCCCTACAATTAGCTGGCTTTACCAAATCCAAATTCAACCCCATTCGCTGGCAGAAGATGAGCAGTGGTCAAACACAAGAGCAATAATGGAACCACCGCGATTCCTAATAACCTTGGTGAGATTCCGGGCCCCTGGGATCCGGGGGTGGGTCCTCATGTTTCCCCTGGTTGTCCAAACCATTAGGGGTTGTAATGGCTCAGCATACATAGCAGCTGCTGCCTGGCTTCAGCATCCCATTGAGCTTGGTGTTTTAAGTCGCTCATTATCATAGCAAAAGTATCATCGGCCCCCTGGACCAGATGAGCTTGTTCGGCCCTCCTGAAGGCAACAGGGTGCTAATCACGGGCTGAGCAGTGAGCATACTGCGAAAACAGACCGCATTGTCACCTCTGAGGCGCTGCCACCCAGACACATGAGAGGCAGCGCTAATGGCGCCTAGATGAAACAGCAGGGGTTGCAGTGCATTGCAGCATTTTTTGAGGTTTTCAAAGCTCCTCTTTTTTTTCTGTCCTGTGAGGCTCTCGCAACGTGATGTAGCGCACACCCTTTGGGTGGGTATTACGTGTAATTTCACGGTAAGAGTAGCTTGTTAGACATACTGGTCAATTTACCTTTGGAAGCCACAGTGGTAGAGATATGCTCTCCTTTATCTTATTCCATGTCATGCGGCAAAACAGTTGAGCTAAGCGAACTGTGAGTAGTGACACTTGAGCGTAATTTTCATACACAATTAACAAAACTCGCGTTTGTCTACGATTCCATCTGTTCTCCCAATTAAAATAACAATACACTTAACGTGTTTCAGGAAAGAAGTCAAAAGAAAATGCACATAATTTGCCTGTCATGCTTGGGTGGTAAACTGGCCCTAGGCAATGCGGTTGCAATTGTGGTTAAAGTGAATCAATAAACAAACATATGGGGTCTGGCATTTCACTTTCCAAGGCATTGTAAAACACTGCAATTGCTCAGGTAGACTAAGTTATAATCTACTACACACGTCCTTCTAGTCCAAACCTTGAATTTTCCTTTTTCAGTCTGCTTTGCTGTTTATCAATGAAATTGAATTTGTGTGTTGCCATGGCAAATTCAGGGTCTTGTGTGCAAATACAAACAGAATGGAGAGACTTGTGGAGCGCCGCTGTGCATTGCTCTGACGCTCCCAAATTATGGTGGGCAGACTGAACCCGGGCCGAGAGCCGGGAGCAAAGACACAGAGAATAAGAGCGGGCCCCAGGCAAGCTGCCCTGGCTTTGTTTACAACAAAAAGCTATTGTTTGATGTGGTGGTGGAGGCCACTCCATAGCTCCCACTCCCACAGGATGTGCTCTGGGTAAAATGCCAGACGGAGGCCACTGCTGGAGGACTTACACCCAGTTGTAGAGGGGCCCTCAGATTGGTCATGTTCAGTCTTCTCAAGACTACACTCTCCAATAAGCAAACCTGTCAATAGCTGAAGGGTCTCTTCAATTTGAAAGTTTTACTTTTGGTGACGTAGGTGGCCAAAATGGGTTTGTTGTTTGTACTAAAATCTGTCTAGGTTTTCTCTTTATGCCTGTGTGAGTGCATGTGTCGATAACGCACAAACTTATAGGAAACAAAAAAATCTACATTCTGAAGTCTGAACCCAGCTCTCCTATGATGAGGCCAAACAATGTAGACATCATAGATAATCTGACTGGTTCTGTTTTTGGAAGAGCAATGATTTTACAGTTTTCTGACAATCTGCCTGTTTGTTCTTTCTTGTGAATGTGCCAAAAGAATAGGGATGAGTATTTCAATAGCTGTAGTTTGCACAATGTGAGGAGTCAAATGCAATTGGTTTCCAAAAAGTTCCAAAGTTTGAATTTCTTTTTCAGAAAAGACAGAATGAATGAAGCGGCTACAGTGCTTTTAGCATCTGTTTGCACAGAAAAACATAAATGGATTTTAGTTTTCATTCAGTGGTAAGTTGCTTTATCTATCTTCCCAGTTGTGTTTCCACTACCAGCGCCTTAACGTGTGTTTTTTTCATAATCATATGATTGGAACATTTTAAAAGGACAGTCTAGAAGTAGGGCACTCAAAAGATGTTCCTTAAAAAAACTGTAAGAAAGACATACATTTTTTATCACTGGAGAAAAACTTGAAAGAGGTAGCCAGTAAAATGCCAGCAAAAAAATCCATCAGGCCACATGCCCCTTTTAAATCTTTAGCAAACTAATTTCTTGAGGGAATAATAAGAAGCTACCGTTACCTGAACATGCAAGGTAGGGATAGAAAGTGCCTGGCCAGCCAATCGGATCTAGGCGTGTTAGCAGGAGATGCTATGCAACACAACCACAAAGGCATGCTGTAACAGTAGCCAGTGTGTGGGGGATAATCTGCGCCTTAAAGCAAGACTGGGCTCGCTGAGAAACATGTTGTGCTAAGACAAGCTTAAATCCCCTCTGACCTTGCCCCTTCACCAACAGCCAAGCACAGATCAAAGGAACAGACACTGTTTCTACTGCCCCCTGGAGGTAAGCCTACAGGCAAAGAAGAAGAAGAAGAAGACGATGAAGAAGAAGAAGAAGACGGAGACTAAACAGACTGTAGTCAGTTAGTCAGAAACACTGCCTTTTTCTTAGCATTGCAAATCATGAAAATGTGTCTTTAGGCTTAGGAGTAAAATGTGCTAATGATAAATGGGGTCATGATGTGATTTTCAATCTTATTTTTGATTTGAGGTTGTGTATATCAATATGTCTGGTTTGGTTACGTCAACATCTGCAGAGATGCTGTTACAAATTATTCCTGTTTCCACTCTGAAGTAGGCCATGCTGTTATACCCTCCCCTCTTGCATCAAATGTGCTAGTAAACGCAGGCAAGATCTAATGCATGAAATGGCAAAAAAACAAAAAAAAATGGAACAATACCAACTAACGACTGGCTCTTTTTCAATTCACATGCCACAGGTTTGTCACTATAGTTTATGGCTGTCCGTTTCATCTTTCAGCAGCCATAGCTGGGATTAATATCCCCTTAAGCATAGGCAGCTGTGAAGGCTCAATGGCTTGTGGCGGACTATGTTTGTTAGTATTTTGACATGAAGAGAGTTCCCCTTTAATGTGTGGGTGCAGTGTTTCATCTCAGAATCACAGCATCTCGACATTGTATTTTTTCCATTTGTGTAGGCAGCTATTGATGAAAGTTATTTTTTGACATTGTTGTTCCCATAGTTATCATGGAAGGTAGGTACTCTAGAAATGCAAGCCTTATATTGACCTCTAACCATTACTTTGTTTCTATTTTTATAACATTTGAGTTTAAAGTTATTGAAATTAATGTGTTTGATAGAAGCTTTGAGAAAACTGGGATTTGTATAAAGTAATGCAAGTGTTTTGATCTCCAGCATACCTACTCACATGATGATTCACGCTGCTTTAAAATAACCTTTTTTGTTGGATTCGGTAGCAAACAAAGAGAGGATGCGTTTTGAAATCAGAGGGTGCCAGTATGAATCCAAAGATTGAATATGACTTTCTCAGGAAGGTAAAGCAGACAACATAATTGGAGTCGGAATGTTTTTATTTTTTCACAATGCCAAATGACACCGACATTTAAGTTGATGTGACACTTGTATATGCCCCTTAGAGCTCTTAATTATGACTTCTATGTGAAAACCGTCTTTGACAGTATCATCAAACCTGTGTATTACAATTGTCAAAGGACACCTTGCTCCGCTTGGGTTGGGCCTGTCAAACTGTTGTGATTGTCAGAAATGCAGCTTTCCCAACCCATATTGAGGAATCCTCCGAATGGAAAGATTTGACAGCACCATTTCTTTTTAAACTGTGGCTGTGGTAATTACATGGGACTGCTTCTCAGCCTAAACCGATGACAGCTTTGCGCCACTGGAATTTCAATCAGACTCAAATTCACCAATCAGGATCTCTCGCCCCATCCTCTCTCACGCACAAACTATGAGTTTATGCTACTTCAATGGACATGCTTCTTCAAGCACTTTACATTGATAGCTGAACGCTCTTAAAGCAGAGTAGGCCCCCATTAGAGGAATGTAGTAGACCGATGTCAAAGCGTGGAGAGACGGTACATAAAAAGAAATGGATGATTCCCAAGTCTCAATGGAATTGAATTCATATCAAAGCAAATTAGTTTATGTTGACTTGGACTATTTGGGCATTTGGCTTTGGTCGGCTACAAAAGCACAAGCAGCTTGGGGGAGATGATGAAAGCATGGCTTAATGTTGCACTGTCTATCATGTTCTGTTTCCCTTTGAACAGGTTTGTCAAGCAGAGGTGGATGGGCTTCCAACTTGGACTCATCTAATTGACACAAAACATTTAGACCTGTATTGCTCTTACTTGAAGCTAGCGGTAACCATAGCTTCGATAACTTTCTCTTTCAATCCTTGGAAAGACCTATTTCAACATGACAACTTGAGTTACATTGAATCAAATTCAGACTTTATTCCTAGTTATTATCTACTCCTTGCTCATTAGGGTTATGCCTATGAAACTAATTGATTACTTATATGTGTAAAATGCAAAATTACTGGAATAAAAAAGCTGATGCTGACTTGGCATTGAGAGAGAGGTAGCGAGGTAGAGAGAGAGAGAGAGAGAGAGAGAGAGAGAGAGACAGGGAAGCCTAGGAAAAAGCCTGAAGCTAGGTCTCAATGGGTAGACATTGCTGGCCACAGAACGATGGCGACTCAGACAATACAACCAGGTCTCTCAGGCAAGTAAGTCTCCCGCTGTAGAGGCAGAGTAAACCCCATCACTTTTCACCCTGTAGTATGTATGTATCACTAAAAAGGTGGTGGTTAGACAACTGTCAAGAGAGCACTCATGACCATAAAGAAAGACTAGCTTGTAAAAACAGTGATTGAAAGAGAGAGAAATAATATCTCAATGGGATTTTGAGCGGTTACTGGATGAAGGTTAGCAAAGGTGTGACACGGCTGGGGGAAAGAATGGCATTTTTTGTGGATTTTTTTGTGAGAACTGAAAGGGTTAGCCACATAATATGATTGGTTCCAGGATTGTCGGGTGTACGAAGAATACTTATATATACCCCCAAGAACTCGACAGGACACGCTGGAGGAAGAAAAGAAAAAAGGGAGGCAAAATAAACGCAAGTTGGCAGGCAAAATGGGGGACAGTTAGGCTTAGTGATATTACCATGACAAAGAGTAAAACAGTGCTGTGTCTACTCCCTGCATGGAGGGCCAAGGGGTTTAAGGACAGACCAGCAGGAGAGGAGGAAGTGGCACGCCGAGCTGTGTGTTTTGTGTTTCCGTGTGCCTGTATGTGCGTGTTACTGGAGCCTGTTTTGGGGAGGGAGTATATGATCTCACTTCTTGCTGAGAAGTTTGTCTTGTTTGATTTTACACGTCTGCAACGTGAACATTTATCCCGGAGGCCATAAGGATCTTGTCTCCTTTTAAACACCAGGAATAAGTAATGTGTGCTTGTTATAATGCTCATCCAGGGCCCGAAGTGGTGTTGGAGATAGAATCAGCAGGAATTTAGACAACTATCAAAGACTGACCTAGAGGGCCCTTCAGGCAAACAGGAGACAGATTGCTTTTCTGCAGGGCAACAAGTGACATCATCTTTAGTGAGAAACTGTTGGCTGGCTGGCTGGCACAGTGCATCCTTTATAGACCATATAGTCTTGCCCCAAATAGAATGGAAGATATTATAATGGATGCCGGTTGGGGTCACAGTTCGTCGTGGCTTTTTGCATGTACCCCCCACACACACACACACACATCAATCATCATAGGCCAGGCTTAATCCTCTCCCCCTAGGTATCGCCCACATATTCCCACTAAAGTCTGCCACTTTAAAACTCGCCACTGTAAAAGAGAACTCGTTCTCGGTTGACGCAAGTGGACAAATAACGATAATTAATTTAGTATTAAGTTAGAATTGCTGGAATACATTAAACTTTCTCATTCACTCTTCCTTTTTTAGATATGTAAAATCCGTTCCACATCTGCTTGGTGGTGGCTCCCTGGACTCGAAAACTTGGTTCTTGACTTTGGAATGACATTTTGAAGAGGCAGCAATAGAAATGTAAATGCTTGTGTTCAACTCAACATAACTCAACTTGAAACTGTCGGGAAACTGATCTGTGTTGTCACATTAGGTTTTAAATCAACAAATATCCACTTCTTGTTATCTGAGAGTGGCCACTTTACAGAACATTTGTCCTGGTCTTATCTGCTGGGCTAGGTTGTGTGGCGCTGGAGCCCATGCCAACCTATATACTTCATCACAAATACGGTATTCCTTTTATCAGATCGAGTGTTGGGCATTTAAATCCAAATTACATTGTTATCGATGGCTGTAACATAAACGCACAGGGAATTCAGGCAGCCTATTACTGGGCTAAATAATCTGATAGCGCGTTTGTGTTTTCTCGTGCGACGCCATGCACAGGGCCAACAAGAATGTGACCCCCCCCCCCCTCCAAGATTGGTTATTATATTTTTCTCTCCCACCACAGACCGTTCTTGCTGATACCTTGTTTTTATTTGGATTTCATGTGCTGGGGATTATCTAGTGGTGGCCGTGGCCTCCTGCACCGCCCATCTTTCCTATTGTATTCGGTAGCAGCTCAGCCTTCGGCCGTGCTCCCTGCCTTCACCAGGGAATCAGCGGCATGGTGATGACGACGGGGATTAGGGTAGGGAAGATGATGGTCTTCAGTCATGGGCCTGCTATCCCTAAACAAATATACCAGCTGGATATGCAGTTTGGTTGGTCAAATGTCCCCATCCTGGCCTAGTTTTTGGATTGATCTATCAACAGTGACTTGTGTGAAGAACATTCTCTGAGCTAGCCTGACTGTTATTTTGACCATCTAGAGTCACTAAGAGCAAGTAGTCATTAACAGAATTATGCGTCTGTGTACAAGATATGTGTTGGCATGGAAAGTACATTTTTAACTTAGGTTGCCCATCTAACTGGTTCCTGGCCAGCCATCTTGACAAATGACCTGCCACTGATATCGGTCAATTGAATATGCTGTTGTGACAACCTCCTACTATTGTCCTGTTCAACCTCCCAGTGGCAACAGTTTATCCCTCGGCCTTGGCAAACTAGTTGTGTTTTGAGTAGTTGTGTACTTCGCTGTTCTGAATGCCACAACATAATTGCTGCGTTGACAGCTGTGTTTTCAGTCTGAATGTTTATCCAGACATGGGGTGATGGCGAGACAAGATGGAGGGTGAGAACTGACAAATGTGTTGTGTCATGATGAACATGGCATAGAACATTGTGTATATGGCACACTGAAGATTTATTCAGCAGCAAGACGTTTAGGTACGCAAGCAGAGGAAGGAAAGGCACCTGGCTGTCTAAAACACAAGATGTGTGTCAAAACGAATTTGAGTCACAATTATTGTGTTATGGTCACTGAACCAAAAGTCCCCAGAAACTTATTAGTTTAATGGCTATTTAAATGGCTGACATTATGGTGCTAGACACAGTAAGTCCAACTGGCTATAAAAAGGTAAACATTCTTTACACTGTACTGCAAAAAATATATATACAGTATCTCCATTTTCCAGCTTTAACGTAATCATAATAGGATATGATATTATTTAAATGCTTAGCACACTGGTTGTGTAAAACTCAGGGTTGGGTATTTAATAAAAAACTGCACATGGCTGCCAAACCCCACCTAAATATAAGACCTGTCTCCTAGTGACAGTTGGATCTGGTTCTCATGCAAATTCAGAGGATTAGACTAAAGAAAAAAATCATCAGCAGGGCTGGATGTGAACACGGCAAAAGTAGGCCAACTTGATTAGCCCACAGTGTGTTTTAGTGGCAGTTGAACAGCGGATACTTTTCCCTGTCTGGGATTTGGAAGGCTTTAAATAAAAGCTGTGAGAGTGACACTTGATAATAAAATGTCAACAATAACATAACGAGAGCCCGTAGGAAACACAAGAACTGAGAAGTACCTTGTCAGCATCTCTGCACGACTAGCAAAGACTCTAACCTATGAGCTGAGCCAAGGGCTTCGTAAAGTCAAACCAAAGCTTATAATTGAGAGGTAATCAAATCTGTCAAAAATCATCTGGTACAATCTAGGCCGAAAGTATTTTCACCAACACAACATTGGAATTCAGAAAACATCACTTTAGATTGTGGGATTACTGGCAGTTTGGCCTTTCCGAGTGTAACAACTGCCCTCTGCCTACATATTGAATGACTTCTGTGTTCACAGGAAGTAAGTTACGTTCTAACAAGGAGCACTTCTGAATATTGAAAAGCAATGGACCTTGAATCATACCACAGAGAGCTTCTCTGATTTAGGTCTGGGAACTGAAATGTTCCAGTACAACCTGCCCTCTGACCAACACTTGGCTTGAGAGGTAACATTTTAAAGTTTCAGCTAAAACTAAGATGAAATATGTACTTTTTTAAGGTGTTTCTCTGCGGCAATGTACTGAGGATTGCACCAGATATGCTGAGCTTCGCCACCTTTGATGTCATATGAAGTGAAGTTAAAATAATGATATATTGTTTCAGCCATTTCCATCCTGTCATTGCATGGAATAGTCAATAACCCTAGCAAGACACCTTATTAATTAGGATTCACATAAAGAAAAGGTTTGTGTGCTGATTTTACTTTGGTGTTTTTGAGTAAATGATGCTCATTTCTGGTGTAGCCAGAAAAAAGTATGAAAATTACAAGAAAATACACTCGTGATTGCACAAGGCTTTGCCTACATGACATACCACCTGAGAGAATGTAATTTATACGTAGCTGTGTAACCTAAAGAAGTTGACCATCATCCCTATCTTGTTTTGTTCAAAGATAGGAAAGTGACCTCACATACCTGTATAAATCACATAATATGAACCTGGTAAGCTTTAATTTATCTCAGAACTAAAGGGAATTCCCTCATGACACTAATATCAGAACAATGTCTGTAATAACGACCTCAATCTATGCATAAAGTTAGCACTTATTGCACTGGACAGGAGCAGTTTAATTTAGCATGCACTGTGTAACTCAGTAATTCCAATAGAAGCATTAGTATTTCAATATGTTTCTGCTGCAATAGCAAACGCGTTTTAATCACCTTCCCTTTCCTTCATTGGTTTTTAATTTGAATTATGAACCATTTGGAAGAATTTAAAGGGAGCATGCAATGAGAATTAAATCCATTCACATAGTTTCGGGATAAATCATTTTATACAAACTCTTCTTCATGTTGAATAAACACTGACTAAATCTGTGCATATAACATATTTCCCTTTTGTCAATTTTTTTTAACAATTAAATTTTCAATCAAAACATGTCACCTTATTCACCTCTTGTGTCTCATGTTCAACAACAATTTTATTTAGCCTATACAAACAAGCATGTTTCAATATCAATGACACCATGCTACCAGTGTCTGCTTGTATGTTTTTTTTTTTCAGATGTATTGACTAGAGCCAAAATGTTTTGTTTTATTAGAGTTTCCTAGCAATTCCTGTAACAGAATGTCAGACAAAGGCAGGTTGGGATGCTGCCTGGGGGGAGATTCTCTATTTCTGGGAGTATTCTAGAAGAATTAGATACGCTGCAGGCCCACTTTCCCCCTGGCTATGACCCAATAACTGTAATTTAGGAAACATGCAGTGGATGGCATAAATGTCCCTGCCTCTCAAGTAAGCCCACTTGCTCACTGCAGACTTTATAAATATCAGGCAAGCTGCACATTGCTACACAGAGTCCTTGCTTATGTATGTCACCATGGCAATTTGTTTATGTATGTCACCATGGCAATTTGTTTCATTATGCAAATTGCATGAGAAGTTCTGGTTTACTGCAAACAACATATTTCATTAGGTTCAGTGATTATGGATCTATTTAAAAATGCAGTAATTTTTTGTTAGCTTCACTCAAAAGACCAATATGACTGATTTAGGTATAATACTACTGTAATACACAAATTCAATTTAATCATAAAGCAAGGGGCAGATAATCATACATATGTGAAATTATATAGTTTGGTTTGCGAAGCATTTTATGTAACCTTAGTCTTGTGTGGTAAATGTGAGAGGATGGTAGCCTCTCTACTTAAAATAGTTTTATATAAAAAATAAATATGTGAATGGTCAAGCATTTGGAAAGAAAAGATAAAATAAACATAAACATCTGGTCCTACAAAACAGATCTAAATGGTTGGAATGTAGGCAATTTTACTTTGTGTCTGGGTTTTGACAATATGTTGGAACAATGAGTAACCACAATTCCACAATAAAATCTCCGTACATAGAAATAATTGCTTTTCAGTCATGCATTTTATTTATTTATATTTCTCACTGATTCACTTTTTTTTTTTTTACCTCGTTTTATATTTGTGGATAGTTCAACCTTTTTTCCAAAATGAGTGACTGCAAAGTCAATTATTTCCATGTGTAAAGTGCCATTTACTGTGCTACAAAATTGCACCTACTAGTTTGCCAATTTGCTTATCAATCAAGCCTTTTATTACATTGATATGATGATATGGTCCCTGTGGAAAAATTGCTTTCTAGTTTAGTTGTTTAGGCAGTTTGCCAGAAAATATTTACTTCACTTTAATGGAAGCCAGAATATTTTCCTTTTACTTTACCAATTGCTTCAATTGGGAAACTTGGACTTCATATTAAAACACCAGTTTTTTAAACAAAATATCGCAAAACTGCAAACATATGCAAGGGCTTATCCTAAGAAAACCTACTGTTGATGTTGGTTTACCGATGATGTTATCAAATTGCATATAATAGAAGATAATTTTATTAATTAAATTAACATAATAGAAATACTTAATATTTTACAAGCATGATTAATGTTTAGTTTGTTACATTAATTATAATAACCAATGCCATAGTTGTTCAATAAATATATTGGTGTGCATTTTTTTATAATACCCCTCCCCACACACACACACACACTCTCTTTCGTTCTCTCTCTCTTTTCCTCAAAACTTGGAGGTATTGCATCTGCTGCCCAGCTGTTTGCTTGCATTTCCTATTGAATTACAATTTAGAAACCAGTAACGATAGTCTGGAATAGTTGTTTTGATTGCTGTTATCATCTGCATCTCATTAATATGTATGAGCTTACCAAGCTCCTTTGTAGTATTACCCCGGAAGGGAACAATCTTAACTTTGTCCGGACTATGTTTTTCTGTTTAACATCAAAACCAAGTATTTTCCGAAGTCTCTTAAGACAAAATGATTGCCTTTATTGGAAAAATCTGCCATTTGCCCCATGGCAACTGAAAAGCACCAGACACTAGCTATCTATTGATGTGAACATTGGTGCCATCATCTTCCTCACGTCCGTCCATCAGCACCACCGTCACTGTTGAGAATTGGCATTATGTCGTCTTTTGTCTCAGCCTGTCAATCACTTCATTGTCCACAGCTCAATCTGTCACTAAGCTTTCACCCCATGTCCTGCCATCCCCAGGACACTCCACAGACAACTTCCCTCCCCTCTTGGCGGGAGGCTGCACACACATATCTATTGCTAATCACTAATCCTCCCACTTCCTTTTCTCCACTTGAAATGTGTGTTTTCTCATTGTCTCATCGGAACGGGAAGATATTGCTGTGCTGCCTGCATCTAAATTGGTGGCTGCCGCAGACACACCTCATTCTGTGGGGAGACCTTAAAGTCCACAGAAACCCAAAAAACACATGGCCAAATATTCCATGTCTATCTTCAAGTAGACTGGACTGCTTTTTCGGTTGCGTCAAGCTGGAGCATAAATGATCCAGTTGACTGAGAATGCTTTGAAGGTTTTAGTTTAAAAAGCGAACATGCTGGTTTTCTTTCCATGCACTTCATCAAGGTTTCTCCTTCTGTGTGTCTGGCCTGTTGAGCATTGCAAAAAGAGAGACGCCTGTACAAAGAGAATCCCAGATCAGCCCCAGCGTGACAGTACATGAATACAGGCACACACAAAAGGCCCAAACAGGGATGCATCCGCCCTAACAATAGAGATAGTTATATTGTATTCAGCAAGGCTTCTGCAGATGCAAAGACTTGTGATGCAAATCATACCTGTACCGCAGGTTTTGCATTTCACGTTCCTTGTTCAGGGGCAGATATTGTTTGCAAGACATGCATCCTTTGTTTTTGTTGCACTTACCAAGCAAGTGCCAAGCAAGGAAACTGAATTGATTCTGCCCTGAAGAGAATTAAACTTAAACCATCTCAATTCATATGTTTTCTTTATTTTGTCTGATTTGCATTCGGCTATCCTGCAATGTTTCGTAGTAGAGGCATTTACAGCGAATAGCTAAATTAATGTAGCCTGCTTGTAAACATGTTACAATTTCAAGTGATTTTATTGTGCTTATTTATTCATACAACTGTTCACCGTGTCTGAAAAAGAATTCACTCAGTATATAGAACAGCACAGAAAGCAGCATGTAGCGGAGTTGCTGATTTCATTTACCATGAAACAGAATCAAAGGAGCTCTCTCTCCCCTTCCTTCTCTCTTCCTCTTCATTTCTCTCTCTTCTCTCTCTCTCTCCCTCTCTCTATCTCCCTTTAATTTGCTAAATATATTAATTTATTCTCTTTTATCCATTTGAGATTATTTCGAACCTGCAGCCAGTCCTATTATACGGTGGTCATCAAGTTATACCCCGTTTTTTAGGATAAGGCGAGTGGTTTACAGTATTTTAACTAAAAACTGTATTCCCAGCCCAATGCCATAATGGACTAAACTGAATATACTCATACAGTCATCGAAGTCAATGGAGTCATGATTCAGTCATTGTTTACATTTGCTTTTCATTTTCAGTTCTCATACTCAAACATTATTTTAGTTATCAAAATAATGACACATGTTATTTATGATCTTTAATTTGAAGCATTTCTTTGTCTTTCATGGTTCATGTCTAATAAAACTAGGTACTTTAAGAAACATAGACATGATAATGGTGGGTCCTTGATGATTTTAAAGTCAGTAAATAGATGTATTTTTGCCTATGCTTATATGTACTTTATATTTATGTGCCAACCTTGTAGTTTTTTTTTTTCCTCTCTCAAGTGTCCCCACATCTCATGTCGACGTTCATCATTTTTGGCTATGAGAAGATTGCCCCCTGCTGATGCTTCATTGCAACCCATTAGTAGCACGTAGAGCGATATTGCTCCAATGAGGGAATGTATTAGAGGCTTATTAACACATGAAGAAGATAGGCATCACCTTAGTCATAACGTTTGTGTCACGTTCTTCTGGGGAGATCTTTGGAGCTGAAAGGTTCTATTTTTTTCTTCAAATGTATTTTGTTGAAAATTCTTAGTCTTGGTGGCTTGAAAAAAACTACAAAAAGCTATTTATTTGCATAGGGTTTTGTTAAGAAAAGAAAATAGGCTCTAGTCCTTTAACGTTAAACTATATTTAATGCTATGTAACAGTCTATCCCTATATTATAGTGTAAATGATCAATACTTAGACAGTTGTAGTACTAATTGGGTTCTGTAACACTGGCCCCATTTGCTATAAACCAAGGCAGGCATATCGAAAAGAGTGTCATTATAGACTGTATCAATAAAGTCATTATTATTCAATATAAAACTAAGCCAAATCACAGTATTTGTTAGCACGCCCATGGTGAGAGAAAAAAAATCGGTATTCTAGAAGCGACTCAGCCTCCGACTGATGTTAATCTGTATTCAAACAGTCTGTCATGTCAGATGAAAGCATCCAATTAACAGTCAGTTCTATTCAGCAGTTCCCATCATGCCACCACCATTTACATTCTCCCTCAGTGGGCTACACAAGACCATTGCCAGACAGATGCAGGGATCACTCCTGGTGAGAATATGAGTGTGCCTGCTGTGAACAAAGGGTGAAAACAAGTGTTTTATTGTAATCAGGAACTGGTAATACCCCACTCTCTGCCTTGTGGATGTGGATGGAAGAAGACATTGAGTTAAAGTGCTATCCTTTTTCAGTATTAACCCAGTGATGGAAGAAAAAATTATCCAGAGAATAAATGAAACATTCGTAGCGCTTTGAATTGCAACCTCATGCTGTGAGGTTTAGCACAGACCCCCAGCATGGCATGTGTGTCCCCTCACCAGGTGTTCTCAGTAGAGATGAGCCGCTGATTGAATTTCCCTCTTACACTTTTAAATCGCCAACAGAAGGGTTGAGTGGAGGTGGCAGTTCAAAAGCTGGCATCCTACCACCGCAATCTGACCGTCATCGTCTTCAGCATTCGATCTTTCAAATACAGAATTAAAGGATTATCTGTACTTAAAACTGTTTTACATGCATTTCCTTTTGCTTCTAGGATTTCCATCCGCCTATGTGATATATAAGTACCTGTAGGGGTCAAGCACACAGAGGTTGTTCCTAAAAAAAACAGCATAACAATACTAACTTGAATTTGCCTCTACCCATGAGGTCAGCTCTTAATTGTAAATTACCCACGACATTCATGAGAATTGTGTGAAAAATCTGTCATTAAATCTTTATTTACCCATTATGAATAGGCTTACCTGTACAAAATCTAATCAGAATTGGATGTTGCCTTTATTGGGACTAATCATCTAACAATCAATCATGTTCAGATTTTGCACAAAACAACAGAGTTGAAATGCAAATCCATTCTTGATGAAACGGATAGTTCAACTCCTTCTGCCAATAATGAGTTATTTAAAAAAATTGTTGTTCTCAATTATAATTACATATAATATGTATAATTTTACTCTAAATGTCAATTAGATATGTTTTTCCTTAATGGAGAATGAGACAAAAAACTAAAATTAATTGTTTTAGACCCAAGGCCAAATTATAATCTTGGTTAGGACTTTCCACTAACCAAATCTAGGTTTAGCTCATCAGACGGGTATGAAGAATACACTCTTCCATAACTGCTTTTGAGGGGTGTTGCTTCAGGCACCATGACTAGATTTGCAGTGCAATTTGAGATGGTCCCCTTTCCTCAATATAATACAATAATACCTAACAATACTATAAGGTCAAATAGTATAATATATACTATTATCATGTTATTACTATAATTAAGAAATATACGTATGTAGCATTTGATCAACTGTATCAAGTGTCAACTGTCTGTAATGCAGTAGCCTATAGCTAAGTATTATGCAATGTTTATTGTAGTGTACCTAATTAATTTAAGACTGCACGTTATGCAAAGACTCAAATATGTTTCTTAACGTGCGCTTAAAGGGAAGTCTCCAACCTGTTTCACAAATGATCAAAGATTCATTTTCACAATGCAATTCATGCCATAAAAAAACTCCATGCCATAAACGTTTTCCGAACATCAGAAAAAAACGAGCGTGATAAAAACTACCAGGGCCAACAGAAAATATTTCAGTGACAAACCTAACCTGTAAGAGGCACTATCGCACCAAAACAAGAGCCAACAACAATCCACCAATCACATTCGAGGTTATTGAGACGCCTTGTCAAAGCAAAAAAATCCAACTGCTAATGAAACTAGCTAGCCACAGTAGCTCACATCTAGTTACTTCTATATGGATTGTAGCTGTAGTGTGGCATGCATAACACGGTTTTAATGGTTTTAAGTGACCATTTATACAACCAGAGTTGTAGTTCTGGAAGGGGACACAGTTGATAGAGCCATCATCGAAATTGCCAGTTTTCAAGTACCTGGTACTACGTCGCCCGGCCCCGATGTCCGGTTAGTTCAGGACAGGTAATGATCGTTCGCCTATGGCTATGCTATGTTAATACACTTGATACGACCTTTCACAATAGCATTAGCCAGGTATCGAAGACGTTATAAACGACTAACTTCAGAGGTATTGTCTGTATGTAAATAAAGCAACCCTAGTGGTGTATTTCCACAGCCAGTCTAATGTTCTTAATGTCATTGCATATTTAGGCTGAGGTAGTTACGGAAAGCATAGAGAATATAACGTTAGCTAGCCTTTACAAAAAAAAAAAAAAATCAACCAAACTGGATAAAACATTGGATTTGGTCGGTTTTAAGTCGGGCTCAGCGGGATCGCTGACCCCCCAGAAGAAAATGAAAAAGAGGAAGGAGCTCAATGCCTTGATTGGGCTTGGAGACAGTAAACGAACTAAGGCGAAGAAGGGGTCTGGCCACAGACTCCTCCGAACTGAGCCCCCAGACTCGGAATCCGAATCAAGCTCGGATGATGATGAGTTCACTAATTTAGGGACTGTTGCTGCCTTTGGAAAGTGAGTGATCAATACGCGTATCCATGCATTCATGTATATTACATTTACTGAAAACACCTAATCAATATTGCACAAGCTTGTGAATTATTAATGCATGTGATACTGTGTTTCTCATTCATCATAGAAGGAGTTACACCCAGTGCTGCAATTTCTGCTATCCTCTGTTCCTGTTTATAATCCTTGCTGCCTGTGTAATGGCATGTGCGGGACTTTTATGGATGCAGATTGCCCTTAAAGAGGACTTAGACACCCTCAAAGAAAAGCTACACACAAGTAAGATATGCTCACACTATTCTTGTCAGTACACCTATGAATTGCTGTGCTATGTGAACAGTTCATAGCTGGGGGGGAAATATGCATTATTGGCACATACAATGAGAAATGGGAAACATTTGTATTAAGAACTGCTACAAGTCACTGGACTACATCTCCCAAGCAGACCAGAATATAGATATAGAGAGTAGCCTATAAATGGAATGAGTTAAACTGAATGACTTTATGGTCTTATATTACAACGTTTGAATATATTGTCACTGATCACCTACTCTTTTTACCATATAATGACTCAACAGTGGAATCCAGCCAGAAGGTGTCATCCCATGAAATACCAAAACTAAGTGAGGATCTAAAGACTAAACAAAGAAAGCTTGAAGATCTTGAAAGTGGGGACAAGGGTTTAAGCAAGCTGTGGTCCAACTTAACAGAGATGAACAGAAAGGTAAAAGATTGTTGTTGTTGAGATTGTTAAAACACTGTAAATCAAACACATTTTGACCCCAGCCTGAAATGCAGTGTGTATGACATTGTTATTGTTAATTTGCTTCCTTAGATTAGTTTGCTAGAGTCTGCAGTGAGTCACCTAAAGGCCAACATCAAATCAGCATCAGATTTAATCAACCTTCCAACTACAGTTGAGGAGCTCCAAAAGGTAAACTGAATGAAATAAAGATGAACCCGTAATGTGCTTGCTGCACAGTAATAAGAGTTTTGCAACATACAGTCAGTCCATTATACAATTCAAAACATAGCATGCATGCAAACTAAAGTAGTCTCCAAAAATATGCCTTAAAATGGAACAGTTATTCAACTAATACAATACACATACTTTAGATGATGATTCTGTGTAACCTGTGTGGGACACATATTATTCACCAGAGTGTAGCGACAATTGGCAGCACGCTGACAACTGTTCAGCATGATGTGACCACAATGCAAACTGCTCTTGAAACCAAGAGGAAGGAAGCAGATGACTTGAAAAAGATCATGGTAAATACAAAAAGCTATCAACCTCTCTCCTCTCTCCTCGGCTATGTTCTGTTGGAATCCCCAATGGTCCTCAAAATATTTCTGTTTAGAGAGATAAAAGTATACCATGTATCACACATTCCAAATGGTGTTTGGAATAGACTGTGTGCACTCACAATTTATATGTGTTTTAACTTAAAATACTACTTGAAGCAACTCAGTTACCAGTGTCCAGCAGTGAGGTCCTGGTGTTCCACCTTATTACGTAAAACAAAAGCAGTCTATTTTGGCAGCTGAGACTTGTAAATATGCAAAGTAAAAGTGATCTCAAATATTCGAGACAACTGAGGAGCTTTTGTTTTGCACTTTATTCTTTGTGTGCAACTAGGATGATGAAAGTAAAGACGCCAAAACAGCTACCTCTGAGAAGAATGCTGGCAACTGTTCCCTAAGACAGGTACTTCTATTCACTATTCCTAAATATTCCCATGTTTTCTGTTTAGCGTTTCTAATGTATAAAATGACTAATAAGTGGCAATATAACATTTGACATGCATTTAATTATTTCGAGGTTGGCGATATTGTTTTATTGTAACTATAATTGATGTGTGAACATTTTACTTCTGTTTAGTTTAACTTAACCTTTTAAAGTGTGACATTATTCTGTCATCTTCCTATGCCTGGTCATGCATTTTCTCATTCATAATTAAACTTTATTCTAAATGTCCATCAATCACAGTCAACAAGAGCGTTGAATATATATCCAATGGCATGGATAATTGTATCACTACAGGATGTAACTGATCTGAGACAAGCTGTGAGTGAAGCTAACAAGACCCAGGAGCTGTATCACTTCTGGGCTGATGAGCAGATCCACACTCTCCACTCCACCGTCTCAAATCTAGCACAGAGAGTCTCAAGTTTAGAGGGAAAAGTAAGTATCACTGGGCCCACTACACAAATAATAAGTGTACGCTCAGATAACAAGTGTTCCAGCTCAAATTCCACAGACTTGGTTAGCAGTGTACAAATGTATTTTTTACATTTACACAAAAGTAATCCTCCATTTGATTTAAGGCGACCGCTGAACAAGAGCCTGTCATAAATAGTGATGCCCCTACAAACGGAGCAGCGAGTGACATTGCTCTTGGTACTGTAATGTAAAACATTCTCTCTAGTAGAAGAGTAAATCGTTCAAAGTTGGCTTTGTTCTTCGGCTTAGTGCTAATCTTTTGCTTACCACAGAAAAAACCACCCCATCGACGGCATCAAAACCTACTAAACATCCGCGGTTCCTGACGCCAGGGCGCTCCAAGAGGAACGCTGGGACAGGCAACCCAAAGAATGTATCCTTACCTGGGGTCAGCTCTCTGAAAGGTTCACACATTTACTATTCTTTGTTGTACCTAGTCATAATATACATTATGTATTAGTAGTGACTACATTACCCAAACTGCTGTATGTGTAGCGGTCCTCACATTGACCTCCTACATGTAATGAAGCTGATCCCATAGCATCCAATGATCCTAATTATCGAAGGATTTCAGTCTTTTTGCAAATGAAGGGGGACATGATTCATTGCTTCCCTAACACAACTGTCTGATCTATTATTGTCACAGATTTGGAAGAGATTTTCCAGCGTGCTGGGCTTGGACGTGCCTCTCTGGGATTGACCTACCAAGACATAAGGAAAGTGTGTGGTTCATCGACTCCAGATGCTCGTAGCATGAAGCGCTATGACAAAGATGGGGACCATCGATTCTCGCTGAGGGAGCTGCGCGTCGCTGTAGGGGTGTGAGAACAGCAGTGTTGACAGCAGTCAACAGTATTGGAACACAGTGGGTGGGGGTAGGGGGTGTCCCTTGTGTTTGGCATATCTCCCTGTGTGATTGCTGCACTTTTTCTGAACTGATTATTTGTCATGCTGATTGTGGAGGAGTGGAACTAGCTTCCACCAGCACACACACTCCTGGTCCTACTCATCTTGATCTTAGCTACGGACCCCACCTTTTAGTTTTTGAGGTTGAATGTTTACAGGTCTTTAACCCCGACATAGAATCATAATAAATATACTATATCCTTTCTGAGATTAGATAAATCAGGGGCCGTGAACGTCACCACTTTGAATGCAATTTATTACAACCTGTGTATTTAAAATATACTGCTTCTCATGCAGGTGTTCTTTGTTAGTGCAGATTCCCTCTCAAAGTGTGTTTTATTTCAATGTGGTATTGCACCCAACATACATGCCCATTGTTGTTACTGTACCTTATTATACCAAACAATTTTACTGACTTTGTGGATGCTTGTAGTAATTCACTTTGTTTTTATATAGGGCCCATCCATCCTCAAAACGTATCAAACCATTTATATATTGAAACAAAAGTCATGTATATTCGGTGCATTACTTTTAAGTCTATTATCTTTTGGGGGGCTGGGGATGTTAACAGTTTTCAAATCTAAAGATTTGAAAGGCTTTAAAAAAACAATTTATAAATACAGTCATAATTGATATGTAGCAATAACACAGATGTATTGATGAGTTCAAATGTATTTTACAGAAAGGTAATGCTTGCTTTAATTTATATAAGTAAAAGTGTAATTACCATGCTGATGTTAATGTGTAACAGGTAGTAAGAGACGCACTGATCTTCACTCTTTACTTGACTCTTCTCGGTCCTTGTGTGGACCTTTATAATGATAAACAAATGTATTCACTAATCAGGTTTGGTCAGTTATTAAAAATGTAATCTGTAAATAATGGTAGACATTTTCAAAACATATGTTTTACTTTAGTTTGCAGGGGGACCTTGCCTTTAAAGGTCTTTATCTTTGTACCTTATGAAAATGTTTTTATTTCTTTTTTGCTCTGTATATTGCTTAGATTGTAACATGTAAAAAAGATTTAAGTTAAAACAGGTTATTTGTGTTTTGCAGGACAATGTGTTAGCTTGAGCAAAACATTTGACAGCATTTGACATGTCAATGATTTACATAGATTTATATCCACACTGGTATGCTGTGGAGGTTTTATGAATGTGTTTTTGTGTGGGCACTAAATAAATAAAACATACAATACAAGTTTTTATCTCAGTGCTTTATCCATTGTAATCAAGGACGTTGTTGACGATGGAAGTGTTAAAATGCTTATTTTAATTGTATTGACATGGATCCAGTTATTCAACAAATCCCAAAGTAGACTATGCTACAATGAAAATACATAAACAAATACAAAACATCTGGTGAACAATATTCATTACAAAACCTGGTTGACTACTGATAAACGAGAGGAAAAAATTATATTTTCAAAGCTGCACTTTTATTTACATTCTGGTGAAAATGGTTCTGTTGGATTGAGCCCAGTTAGGGCTTCAAGACAATTTAAGCAAGTGCCCCTTTGGCCCTCCAGTCTCTTGACAGCAGGTGAAGCAGCTCTTCTTCATCCTCTTCCTCTTCTTTGTCACTTCCTTCTATACTTGTATGCTCTTGCGGAGTCACTTTAAAAGATTTGCCCTTTACTACTTCCTGCTTATCTCTTAGTATCTCAATTCTTCTGTAACATTGAATCTGCTCATCAATTTCATCAATTTGACGCTCAAAGCGACCCTCTTCATCATCCTCTGCAACAATGGCCTCTGACTTGCTGTTCACCTGGCGAATTTCCTTTTGAAACTCATCCCATTCCTTATCCATTTGGTCTTTAGGTGCTTCTACATTGCGGACCTTGGCATCCCTAACCGGGTCATCGAAAAATCCCTCAGGTAAAGACTCAGCTGTGTTATCCTTCTTCTCCACTATTTTATCTGGTTCATCTGCTTTCAGGATAGACCCAGAGTGTGAGACTGCTGGAGCAGATGGAATAGAACTATCAAAGAAGTCATCAGGAAGTCCAGATGGGACAGGTTCCCCTTTGTGTGTAAGAGAACCTGGGGTGTCTACCTCCTTACACTTCTCCTCGTCGATCCCATCCTCCTCCTCCTCCTCGTCGTACACTCCAGCCAAAAGACTAAGTCCAGCTCCACTCTGTACCGAACCAGAGCAAGTGGCCTTTACAGGATTCTCAAAGAAATCTGAGGGTAGGGATGAGCTCGGTGTCCCAGAGGTGGGGTTTGCCTTTTTTTCATTCTTTTCCTCACCATCCGCATATCTTCTTTTGAGTGACGGGTTCTGAGGTGTTGGCATTGGAATGCTGCCTTGCTTCATACCTTTAAGGTCAGACACCATCTCTTTGTGCTGTTTACCGAGAATATGGGTCTGCCATAATATTTCAGATTTAACCTGCACATTGCATAAAACGCAGCTGAGATGACCGAGGCTGTTGTACTTTGCAAAAGGTGACTCTATACGTTTCTTTTTATCCGTTGTTTGTCTTTGTTTTTCTCTCATTAGACGTCTAAGTTCATCCTGATTTATAACTTTTTTACCTTTTTTGGGAGCCATCCTTAGGATTTTCGATACAAAACACTAGCCACAGTACTTCCCCTCAGCAACAAGCAGCGCACTTGGACAAAGTGAAAACACGTCCCTGAAAGATGACGTATTAACTTCCGTTTGAAAAGATTTTTATGAAACATTTTTATAAATATGTTGTCTTTTTCTGATGATTAATTGACTATGAGTCTTTTGTAAGTCAAACAACTCTTCAAATATAGCAATTTTGGGGGGATTATTTCTGTGAGGTAAATGTCCGTCAAAGTAAGTTTTTGCAGAGGATGATGGAGAAAACCTACTATCGCGATGAAGCAGAGCCTGTTTTGGCTTGTGTTCTCGTGAGACTATGTTCCGATGGTGACGCACCTAGCATCGATGCTAAAAAATTGTTCTGCGCCTCCCTACTGCCCGCTACTACCACAGTCAGATAGATTCTACCGCAAAGCAAACGGTAACGGTACCATTTTGAATCGTGTTTGTTTTCAAGGATACTGTTAAGGATGTAGTCAGTATTTACTAATGTACATTCTTGTATGAATGTCACTATACACAGTGAGATTTTGTGTTTATTTAGCTAGCTAAACTTTAGCTAGCTAGTGAGCTAACATTCATTTTATGGGTGTGTTATTATTTGTCAACAACTGTAACGCCGCAACCATAATCGTTGCCTTTAATTAGTAGATGTAACGTTACCGTTAGTTATCTGACTTTGATTCTGTTGGATCGAGATTGATCAAAAGGTCCTGTCCGGTGTACTTAACTAAATAAGGAACGTTTGTATTATTAAAAAAGGAAGCTATCATTAGCTACTACTAGGCCTAAGATCAATCATGACCGGGGAAAAGATTCGCACCTTGCGGAAGGACCACAACAATAAGCAAAACAAGAATGAAGAAATTTTGGAATCATATGATCAGACTTCCAATGGAACTATTCCTAATGGTACCAGTAACACATTTAAATCCAACAAGGCTTTTCAAAACCACAAATCAGCGAAGCCTTTGGACCTGTCAAACATTAATGCAAATAACATAAATGACAATTCATCAATTGGCACCATACTTGATGATGATAACAAGAACCCAATAATTCTAACAAGTGAAGAACTGGAGTTTCCAGTGCATGAATGTGTTTTCAAGGGAGATGTTCGTAGATTATCGTCTCTCATCAGGGCCCACAGCATCTCTCAGAAAGATGTGCATGGTAAGTTGTGTTTTAACTCCACTGCTATTTATAACAGATGCGTGTCAGAGCTCTCACGTTGAGAACATCTGTGCAATTGAATTTGTATGCAGAATACATTGGATCACAATGTTTTACTATCAAGTATTTGCATACCATTCATGTTGGTACTGGCAGGACCTTTCATGATATTTTCATTCATAACATTAACTGACTGGTCCTTAACTGCAGGAAACACTCCTCTTCACTTGGCTGTGATGTTGGGTCACAAAGGTAAGGTCGCCCATCAGATCATAAGGATTAGCCTAGGTTGAACTACTTTAAAATACTGAAGTCTGTACCTTACATATACATTCAATTCACCTGCTCACCTAAAACAGGCGTTTTAAGACTTAAATTCATTGTCAAATGTTTGGACTACGTCAATTTAGGTTATATCAAAGGACATCCTTCATTCATTAACATAAGTATAAGCAATAATTTCGAATATTTTACTTCCCAGTTTTTTTTTATGACTTCTGAAAATGACACAGTTATTTCTGCTTCAAGCCTGCACATCTGTCATGTTGTGTCACCTCCTCATTGGGGCTTGTAGGCATCTAGATAAGCTGCCCATTTTACAGCTCTCTAAATCCTTTATGGGGCCTTTCGGATAGACCTACCACTGCCCCCTCCCACTGCTCTCAAATCGCCCTGTCTGACCTTTGTGCTGTTAGTCGAACAAATGTCAGCAGCCTGGCTGATGAGAGAAGTCCACAGGGATTACTGATTTGTCCCACTGTGATGTAAAGCATTTACCCCAGTGTTGAACACTAGCACACTTACTGCCTTTTAATAACTAGTATAATGTTTAATGACGTTAGACATGATAAATATTTGTTAGAGCACGCCGTTTAGGAATGGTAGTGGAATGATTGTGTTGGCAAAGGAGCGTTGCTCTATATGTGTATTGCTGTTTTGCAGAGTGTGCCCTCCTCCTTCTGGCTCATAATGCTCCTGTCAAGGTGAAAAATGCCCAGGGCTGGAGCCCTCTTGCAGAAGCCATCAGCTATGGAGACAGGCAAATGAGTAAGCTATTTTTGTATTAGCAGTGCCCCCCCCCCCTCCTCCCCCCCAAAGGATTACATTAATTGGATTTTAGATTCCCTTATTTCTTTTTTCATTACTTTTCTCATTGAATTTGTCACAAACTGTGCTAATAGCAGACGCTTCTTGCCTGCTGTCTTTAAACTGTTATTTGTTTTGGACCAGCCTCCCGCGTATGCCTGATGTCATGTTTGCTGGATTTATCATTAGTAGTTTGACAGTAATATGTTAGCTAGAGACTGACTTGTCACCAGGAGGTTTGCAGTATGTCTTGGTTGCCAGGCCAAGCCAAAGGCGGACTGGAGTGGAAGGGATTTTCCTTGAATATTCTGGATCCATACGGGCTGGACAGCTACCCTGAACCAGAGCTTAGTGTGGGGAAGAAGCCCTTGAACTAAGCGCTGTTTCCACTGGCATGCCTTTTTGTTTGTGCAAGACGGCAATGTAAACCAATCAATCAATGCTATGTAGAGGCAAATAGATTTTTTATATGTGTTTAAGCCACTTATATTTTGTTTTTGGAGGAATGGAATTTGTTTAATATGATTTATTTTCCATGCCTATTGTTAAATCTGAATACACATTTGATTAACCTAGACAGGTGAACACCTAGTTAATAGTCCTGTTTTAGATGAAAACAACTCAATGTAGACATCGTGTGTAAACTGACCCACCGCTACACTAGCCTAATGCATGCGCCTCACATTTAAGGGAACAACCCTCAGACTTGTGAGCATGTGTGTCCATCCCCCAGCATCACGCTGGGGATGCTCTGGTAGGCAGACTGGGAACGGGATGGAGGTCAGCCATCAGAAGGTCGCCTCACGGCGTGTCGGAGGAAGTGGGGAAGGGAGGGGCAGATTAGCTGTGTCCCCTCAGTCCATCAAGGGTACAGAAAGGCAGCCCAACTCCCGTCACAGGAGAAGTCGCGGGATGGTGAAATGTCACGCGGTATGCCGCCGGTGGCCAGGCAAGGCATTTAGGAGGTGTAGTGGACGAAGCAGATCGTCGATGCCTGACGTGGAGTCCCCTAAAATGTGATATATGACCCACGTCATGTGATTATTGTCATGTACACAGCTTCTTTTTTTAATCTCTGCAGACTTTGCTCCCTCCCCTCTCTCCTGGTAGTCACACAGTACGCACACATGTGCGCACACTGCGACAGCGACTTAGCGAAGGGCTGTGTATCCCCTGTCTGTGCAGCGCTGCACTGCCCCTGCAGTGAAGGCTTTGTCAGCACTTCCTCTCACTCCCTTTTCCAGCCCGACGTACCCCCCACCCACTGGTTTAAGATAACTACAATGCACCGGAGACCCATGGCCCCAATTGTTATTCATGGCAGAACACTTAGCAAATAGCAATTCATCAGCTCCACAGTAAAGAGCTTTTTATTACTCTCTTTCTCGTGAGAGGAATCGGCGTTGGTATTGGTGAGGTGATATACACCCTCCATTAAGTAGGTAGAACCAAGCGCACAGTATTCACTGCACGCCGACACACACACACACATTCACACAGACACACTCTTAACTGGAAGTGACACCTCTTGCAGGTCTGATGAATGCGCTCCTAGTGTCCTTCCTGTCATACGTCTGCCCTGCTAGATATTTAATTATTGTATAGGGTTTTATAGAATTGACTGTGTAGCTTGCACACAGAGGAGCCACTAATCATTCCCTAACCGGGTGCATCGCTCCTCCTTGCATCCAGTTTCCTCTCGCCCACTGCATTGTTAATGGTGGTGGTGTCGCCGCTTTGTGGGTGCGTAGAGATCATCTATCTTGTGTTTGTTGAGGTAGTCTGGGAAATGTTCTGAATCATTTGAACCGTCCTCTACTACCCTGCAAAGTGGTATCTGGGGCTACGCCGTGCAGAGAATTGCATTTATAACCCTTTGTCACTCTCCTCTCGCCTCTCTGCAGTCACAGCAATACTGCGGAAGCTGAAGCAGCAGTCCAGGGAGAGTGTGGAGGACAAGAGGCCCAAACTGCTGAAAGCGCTGAGAGAGGTGACACACACACACACACACACAAACACACACACACACACACACACACACACACACACACACACAAACAAACACCACTGTGGAACAGGAGGGCTTCAGACACAGTTTGTTGTTGGTGGTTCATACTTCACAAAGCAGCCCTGTTTACAGTAGGATGTCGGTCTATCTATGCCCAATTCGTTGACATGATTTGCTTTGTGAGTATGAGTGCTTTCTCTGAATAGTTATCTGTGGAGGTGCTATTAGTCCGCAGACATTCTTAGCTTCAGTCACATGAGAAGCAATCTCTATGAGAAAGATTGGATAGATTAAAGTTCAAACGTTCCAAAGCAGCACTTTCACTAATCCGGTCATATCAGATTACTCATTTGTATAAGGATGATTTCAAAGATTAATTTAAAGTGTATTTACACTGGCTGGGTTCGGTCTATCTGTCTGGTATTTGAATGACCAATGATTTCATTTCCCCACCCAAGCTTGGTGACTTCTACTTAGAGCTGCACTGGGATTTTCAGAGTTGGGGTGAGTTGTTTTGTTTTTGTTTTCCTGTCTTGACTCAAAGGGTGCATGCATGATTGTGTTCCCACCCGCGTTGTATCTTGGGTTCTGCTTACTCGATTACAGTACTAGATTAAAACCTAGAACTGTTGGTTTGTTCTTTCTTCATTAATCCCAATTGAAACTGAAACGCTGTCCGCTGCTTCACAGTTCCCTTGCTCTCCCGCATCCTGCCCTCGGATGCCTGTAAGATTTACAAGCAGGGGATAAACATCAGGTGAGGCTTCGAACCCAAGCCCATCCACACAGACACTTTAGCTCACCACTGCTTTCGCCCTGCGCAGGGTCGGCATTAATCCAACAGATAATATCTTAAGCTTAAAGAGGTGCCTTTGTTTGTTTTCTGGTGTCGCCCAGGCTGGACACCACCCTCATCGACTTCACCGACATGAAGTGCCAGCGCGGGGACCTGAGCTTCATCTTCAATGGCGACGCCGCGCCCTCCCAGTCCTTCTACGTGCTGGACAACCAGCAGAAGGTCTACCAGAGGATACACCACGAGGTGAGGGGGACACTTTGATCCGGGCGGGATCAACCCTTTCTCGCCGAACCCAGTTGACGGTGTGTTGTCGTTGTTTTTTTCGGACCCGAAGGAGTCTGAGATGGAGACGGAGGAGGAGGTCGACATCCTGATGAGCAGCGACGTCTACTCGGCCACCCTCTCCACCAAGTCCATCACCTTCTCCCGCAGTCAGATCGGGTGGCTCTTCCGCGAGGACAAGACGGTAAGTGGCCCGTGGCTGTTTGCAAGTTGTTCAAAATTTCAATGTTCTCCCTTTAAATAAAGGGAGTTAGTATATTAAGGAACACAATCTGTTTGGTCAACTAAAGTCTACCTTAACTAGAAAACGATCGCATGTCACTCGAAAATGCCAGATGGGCACAGAAAGGGGTCGGCTTGTGCAATTGACCTTCCCATGGCGTTCCCTGTAGGAGAGGGTTGGGAACTTCCTGGCCGAAGTCTACGCCGTGAACGGTCTGATGCTGGAGTCCCGGAAGCGGCGGGAGCACTTGAGCGAGGAGGACATCCTGCGCAACAAAGCCATCATGGAGAGCCTGAGCAAAGGAGGCAACATTGCCGAGCAGAGCTTTGAGGTAAGCGGAGAGGAACCCAGTGGAGGAACAGAAGCAATGAGGGGGGGGGGGCTTTCTGAACGATGCATTCAGTGGGGCTGTGCCACTACGCCGTGGACCTTGCTTACCCGACGTGGATGTTTGTGTGTCGTTTTGTTCACAGCCTGTGATGTTTGTGTGTCGTTTTGTCCACAGCCTGTGCGTAGGCTGTCCCTCACTGCCCCGGAACCCAACACCATCTCCTGGGAAGAGTACATCACAGCAGAGCACGGAAAGTAAGCCCTGTCTCCTCTGAAGTCATTCCTTTTTTCTTTTCTTTTTTCTATCTCTGTGCCCATGGCTTTGCTCGTTCAACTGCGGTTATTAACCTATTTATCGAGAATGCATGGCCATTGAAAGTATTGTGAAACTGAGCTCGAATGTTGGAACGAACACAAATGTCCCTAGAATGTCTCTGCGTTTGTTCCCTCAGGCCACCTCATCTTGGGAGAGAGCTGGTGTGCAAGGAGAGCAAGAAGAACTTCAAAGCGAACGTAGCCATGAGCCAAGACTTCCCTCTGAGCATCGAGTCGTAAGTACATCCTCTTCTGCACTTCACTATCAATTTTCCGCTATATACTGCTTTGAGGAAATGCCAAGATGGTTTTGGAAGTCTGCTCATTGTTCAAGCCCCCCCCATAATCTTCAAACTAGATTACTGAATGTGTTGGAGGTGATTGCTCCATTCAAGCACTTCAACAAACTGCGTGAGTTTGTTCAGATGAAACTGCCTCCGGGTTTTCCAGTCAAACTTGGTAAGTGTGTCTGTCAGAAAAGTGCACAATTAGGTACTGTATAATATACTTGACAGTGGTTATGGCCTCCATTTCCATAGTGAACCTACTAAAACCTCTAAACTAACAAATCTCCTTGCAGACATCCCCGTGTTCCCCACTATCACGGCAACAGTCACCTTCCAGGAGTTCCGCTACGATGAGTTTGAGGAATCCAAGTTCTCCATCCCGGTGGACTACAAGGAAGACCCCAGCCGCTTCCCTGACCTCTGACTTGGCTGACCCACTGAAGCACCACCGGTGCCAACCCAACTGACAGAGACTCTTAATATACTGGAACAGAATTAAAACGCTCACGGCAGGGGAAAGGAATTAAGGGGGATACCACATTACATTTATTTTTGTTTGTTTCACAATCTTCTATAAAATGTAAAAAGGGAATTTCTCTTGACCAGTTACTGTTCATTTGTGTAGATAAATCCATAACAAATCAATGCAAATAAGAAATGGCAGGAGTGCACAGTTCCATGGGCAGTAGATATGTGTACGCAGCAGCACAAGGTCAATGTCAATACAATATTAGCTTATAGTTCACCTACTGTAACTGATGAATGCTCTTTGCTGCTGTCCCATTAAAACATTGGCCTAAAAATACTTGTCTAAGTTGTTAGCATCTAGTCTATTCCAAGTTAGAGTTTAATTCTATTGAAAGTGCACTGACATTTGCCGTCTGTAAATAAACCACTATAATATAAATTAATAATTAAGAGTTGTTTTAGAAATATAGGGATGTCTTATTCAACTGAGCTGTACTTTCTTCCTTGTGTAAATGATGTACTTAACATACAATATAGTCAAAGGAGCAACACTGTGTAGCAATACATTTCCAATGCATAAGAATGTTTTCCAAGCAGCAGAGTGAGAGAATGGAGTCAAAACTGTATTGGTACAAATCAATACCCAAGCCTTGTTTTCTAGTGCAGGATGTCAATTCCTGTATTTTCAGGTTAGCTTATGTTACCTCTTGGCTGTCAATATTTAGTTTCAAGTGATGCTGTGAAGTTAATATGTTCTGTGTGAGTGGATTGTTGTACTGTACTAAGAATTGTTTGTGTGTGTGTGTTTGGGTGCAAACTGAAGGGGTATCAGGAAACGGCTCCAGTTTGATTTAGCACTTAGTATATTTAAAAGCATGCTGTGGCTTTGTTGTCTTATTGGATTACTAATACATCTTTTAGCTTTCTTACACTTGTTATATACCTTCGGACATCTTGATGTCTAGACTGATTGTTAAGGAATAAAAACTGTGAATATTGTAACAACACTAACATTTCAAGTCAAAGGCACCACTTTGTGCAATGTTCTAAGACCCCCTCCCCTGATTATAGACCACCCCAATATTCTGTACTTTTACAGAAGGCATAATTGCATACATTTCTACAGCTGTGGAGTAAACTGCAGTGAACCCTAAAATTGTCAAGAATTGGGAAATAAATCGGCTCATAATGTATTTGGCTTGAGCTAACATGTATTGCAGCTTTACCAACTTGACAACCCTTTAATAAAGCACCAGCACCGTGTCAGCTTGTGTCCTTATCTCCAATTCACAAGTTATGGACCGTTGTAACCCTATATGACTTGTCTCACATGACGATTGCAAGATATATTAAATTAATTTTAATTACTTCGTAGTTCCTTTAAACATTCAACTGAAATAAAATGAACTAAGTAGACATATACACCACATTTTCCCAGATAGGCTTTATTATATATAAAACAAATGGCTGATCATACAAACTCTGAACATCAATCAGTAGCTCTAGCAACTGCTGTGAGAAAGTGGAAAGAGGATACAGCATCACAATTCACTCAACTTACATCAAATAAAGGAAAAGGCTATGAAAACAGCTAGAGGTGACAGAAGAGGCAATAACTGAATTTAGATCAATATCCATACATGCTCAATAATTAAACCATACAAAAAAATAAATGAGATAAATATGGCAGTATCCTCAGGCTTATCCTAACAAGACCAAAATATCCTTTCAGTTGCAGTTGCCATCAACAAAAATTTAGTCACGTTAATGTAGTTATAGCAATGTCAGATATTTTACCTTTGACCAAACAAAACGATTAACAAAAATTCACAGAAATCGGGGCCAAACACGGCAGAAAGCAATGGTTTCGGTCTTAAAATTCATGATGAAATATTCTCTACCGCCACGACTAGATGGAGGGATGGTGTTAGCTCAAGCGTTTGGCTAGCAGGGCAAAACGGGCAAACAAATATGCTAGGAAAGAAAATCAATCGCTGACGTCCATATCCTCCTCCTCATGTTGCTCGTCTATTCCGTTGACCTTGGCCTCCGCAAGGAATGCCGTGCCGTTACCCTCCAGTGAGCGCGGGGACAGGGCCGAATCATCAGAGTCCTTCCCCTCCATTCTCTCCTTCTCGCTGTCATAACCTTGCTCCTCCTCGTCATAATCTCTTGTGACCTGCAAAGACGGGGTCTATTCAGATATCTATGCAGACCAGGCATTCCCAACCAAACTCTTCAAACTACTGTTTGTAGATATTTTTTGGGTACACAGGTAAAGTCTACAAATACTTGAAGTGTAAAGATCACTAGATACCAACCTTAAGGACTACGTCTCCTTTGTCTCCTTCAGGCTTCCGGTCCTTCTCCCGGTCCTTGTCTTTGGTTCTTTTCTTCTTGCTGGTAGAGGCTTCCCGCTCCTCGCGGCTGCGATCTTTATCACTTTTGCGGTCCTTATCCCTTTCCTTATCCCTCTTCTTTTCTTTTTTGTGCCTAAGTAATTGGAAAGAAACATTAAGCTATCAGCAGCAATAGCACCCTGCATTCCACCTCTGGCTTGCCTCTGAAGCCAAGCAGGGTTGGTCCTGGTTAGCCCTTGAAAGGAAGACCAGTTGCTGACGTAAGTGGTGTTAGTCTTCAGCAGCCTAATGCCCCAGGACAGTGACAGTGACACGGTCATGTACAGAGTGCGTCTTTCAGATGTCACAATAGATAGGCGTCCTAACTCTGTGGTCTCAGCTCCCAACTGGCTAGTTAATCTCCTCTCCTGTTCCTTGTGGCTCTCAGTAGGTCATAAACCTTTCTGTGCTGAGCAACTCTCGCGCACAATGGCTGCCGTGTGATCACCCAGGTGGGCGTTAAGCATTGGCGACCAAACTGTAAGTCACCCCCCTACATTGTAAAGCACTTTGAGTGTATAGAAAATAACTATATTAAATGCTATATGAATTATAATAAGCTTTGTGTCATTCTGAAATCCTAAAAAGACAATTTATTAGTGTTAACAGTTTTCACATACGCAAACAGTTTATTAGAAATGTCCCACCTCCTGGGAGAGGGAGACCTAGAGATCCGCCTCTTGGGGGATTTCTTAGGCGATCGGCTTAGGGTGCGACTTCGTCTTCGTCTTCTGCATTGATGAAAACCAGACAGAAACACATTAGTTACAACCAAGTGAAAACAGACCCATTTGAAAACATGTTCATCGTGGGAGCAGTCTAACTGAACTTTGCCACGGAAGCTAAACTCACCGGCTTACGCTCCGAGACCGCCTGGTGGTGCTGTAGCTTTTTGGGGGTGTCTTGGAGCGCCTTCGACCCCGCTCTTCCTTCTTTCTATCTCTGAGAACAAGTTAAGTCATATGTCAGATTCTTCTCGGGCCTTAGTAATTTAAAAACCGTATAACCGGACCATGAGCATCAATGGCCTGTTGCCATTGTAGAGGACATAATTAGGTGTATCCAGGTCTAAAGGTCATGGCTCACCGGGTTTTGCTGGGGGACCGTCTGCCACGATCTCTGGAGCGGGACCTCTTCCTGCGTGGGCTTCTAGAGCGCCGTTTCCCCCTGGAGGTCGAGCGACGCCTCGACCTGCTGCCAGACCGCCTGCAAGCAGACAGTCTGTTAACCATCACCAGCCTCAAAACAAAACCCCAGTGACTTCATTAGCAAAACAACATGTCAGCCGTCATTATTTGAAATGAGACACGATGCTCACCGGTGCCTAGAGCGTGACCGGGATCGCCTTCGTCGTGACCTGGACCTGGACCGAGAGTGTTTCTTCTTGCTCTCCTTATCTGTCAAATTCAAAGGAGGGCTTGTTTAGTGTGAGGTCCTAAAGCCCTTCAGACAGAAAAAGATAAGACCCCCTAGCCACTTACTTCCAGGCTCGATGGCAGCGGAGATAAGTGACTGGGCCTCTCGGACTCGCTTCATGGCCTCTTCGATCTCTTTATTGGACGAGTCGGCCTTCATGCCTGCGTTCATGTTCATCCCCGCCATCATGGGATTCATTCTGAACATAGAAAGACGAGTACATGGAATAAGCCATTATCAAAGGACCGTACCTGAATTTAATTGCAATTACAATGTGATATTATGGACCATTAGATCTATATAGGTTCTAGAGATATAACTTACTTTGGATCAACAGACTGCATGAACTTCAGCAGCTGATCGGCAGCCAGAGACTGCAAGGAGTATTAACAAAATAATAAGTTCATTAGTTATTTTTCTTTGAAAACCATGTAAATATAACTATTTTACTGATGAAAACGCTTTGTACTATTCATATTATATACATAACAAAAGGTAAAAAAACTTTGGACATGTAAAGAAAACATGCATCTGTATATTTAGTTCCCCAGAATCTTCTTTTTGCTGAAACTTAGGTCCCTATTTTATACAGTAAAAGCAAACTAATACTGGATACTATTATTTTGTTGTAAAACTAGTGAAATGTATTTACATACTTATTAAATTAAATGATTAAGTTCAACTTTGTTTATATAATTACTTCCATGCATAAAGACATAACGGGCTTTTGAAGAACTAACACCGCTGACTCCAATCAACACTCACTTGGTGATTCATATTGCCTCCCGGGAATCCAAACGCAGCCATTGGGTCCATGTTGGGATTGCCGAAAGGATTACCTCCCATCTGCAAAGTACAGTGGGTTAATAAGCTGGTCACCTCTGACGTTCATTTCAGGAGTTACTATTTCTACCAGTCTGGAAACCTAAAGAATGTACCGATGAATTGCCCATTGGATTTGGTGTCGGAAGAAGTCCTCCTCCTCCGGGCATCATCCCGGCGACAGCATTTGCTGGCGCCAACAGGGACAAAGCTTTGGCTTCATCCGGAATGTTACCTACAAGGAAGCAACACAGGCCTTAGACAAGGAAGATGGTGGTATGTCCAGAAGTAGAGGAGAGACAGTTTGCATCAAGAGAAAGAAAACGGTGACTCATTGACATCTAACATTGGTACTCGGTACAGTTACCTTTTGACAGAGACTACATCTGAGAAGACTTGGCTTTTTATCAATTAAATCATTGCAGTAGTCATAACTAAGGCTGGGGGGGAAAGCACACTACTCCAATGAACACTGCCAAGAATGTATCACCTGAACTTGTTTTCTAAGTCATGAACCAAACGTTAGCAAGCACAGCGGCTTCTCCAGTGGGGTGTGCTCTCAATTTTCATAAAGATGTTTACTGAACAAGCGACTCACGTTGGCGGCTTCGCTACTAAAAGCACACAGAGAAAAATCGAGATACACAAAACACAAGAGAATTTCAGAGATGTGGCATGTCATTCTGTACATGTTTGACAGTTTCAACTTACCAGAATCACAATCAATTTTATAAACACTAACAAAATAATGAGAATTTGGGATAGATGCATGTTTCTTTAGAGGCTAAAGGCTTTGGATTGCCTTACCTGTAAACAACCTACGATACATTAGCCAATTAGAAAGAATCAAATCATAAAGAATTATTGATAATCTTTGTGTTTGATGTATTTTGCCTTTGTTACAGAACTGTTGCGAATTTGGATACCGTAACAGTTATCAAAAATGACCTGCCCAGCCCAAACCACCCACCTCCATAAAAAAAGAGGGGCAAAAATCCAGTTGCAATGATAACAAAAAATATACATGAACATATCCTAACTTTACCGAACGCACACCCCCACACACAAAGAGACACACACACACACACATACAAAAACATTCAAAATGGGCACACAAGAGAGAGTGAGAATTTGGCTGCAGGAGGCAAAACGTAGGTGGTATTTTCAGCGGGCCCTGGTATACAGCACTGGCTGAGCCAGGAAAAAGAACTGTAAAACACAACAACAAAAAAAGAAAGACCACTGTTATAGAGTACTGAACTAAAATCATGTCATACGGAGTGTATATCTAGCACAACTGACAAGAGAAACATAACAGTAGGTGTACTTGTTCTTTTACACCCAATTATTGACATGACTCAAGTGACGAGTGATTCGTTCTCGGGACCCAGCATTAAATCTAGATTGTAACTAGAGATTGGGCTTCAAGACTAATTTCCTCATCAACTAATTAGTCTAAAAATATTTTTAAAATTGACTAGCAGGTCGTCCCTCAATAAATTGACTAGTCACGCCCATCCCTACTTGTGCCTAAAGGGTTAACCTACTCCAGGTAGTGTATTATAAGATGAGTAGAGCACCTTGCAGTTTAGAGTCGGAGGTGCAAGTTAGTCTCTCTCTGCGTAGGCATGTTGCTCTTACCATGTGGATCCAACACATTATCATACTTCATTGGATCATATAAAGCTATCAGAATTGGTACATTCAAAGCCTCACTACAAAGTATTATCCTCAATAAACCTATATAAAAGTTTGCTCTGTTTCCAATTTCCTTTTACTGTAAAAAAAAAAACTTGCTGATTCTGCTGTGTCGCAGAATTTAGCAAATGTAAAAAAATGAAATAATTAACTTGAACTGTTTTATATATAAACTACTGCATACAACACTTAAAGAATAACCTAGAAAGGAGAAAATTAGAGAAGGAGAGAATAGGTTGACAGACAAAAAGAGAGAGAGGGAGGGGGACTTGAATGCTTGCTGGTCTTTGCAATTGTATACAATCTCCCTGTTGACAGGCAGAGGACCACTTTCAGTCATCAAGGAGGGGGCTCTGCTTTTGCCTTCTCCACTACGAAAATCACACACACAAATAACAGAGAGAAGTTTAACAGAAGATAGTCCAACTTGGGGGATAAAAAAATACATGGTTATGATTTTTGCAAAATCACGTTATCCTTCCTTTCTGAAGATCGTCTTCCCACGTTTGAGAACATGTTCCGGTCCAGGTGCCTAAAGCAGACTTACAGACTGGTACAATCTGCTTTTTGAACATCACAGGTAAGCACATACGTCCTCAGCATCTCAATTAAGTGCATCATGTAAAAAATGGAAGTGCAAGATTGCCGTGGTTGTGTTGCCGAACAATTTCTGTCATTTAGGGTTTGCTTATATTACCACAGTTCACTAAGATTCTGAGTTGACACCTTGGGTGGGAGAGTAATGTGGCATCATTGATCTCTAAATACTGTCTTTATGTCCTCACCTGGTCAATGTATGTGATCAGTAGTGGCTCAAACTACTAATCTACATTGTATACTAAATAGTTTAAGAGATCAGTGGTGCTTTGCTCTACCATGACTGTGGCATTTTATAAATATATATATTTTAGGGGAGGGAAAAGCAGAACCAACCTTCAGCAAACGGGACAACAATCAGTGCTCTGTCCACAAACACAGTGTTGGTCAAATGTTGAGACACTCCCACCGACTCTGGTTCCAGGAACTTCACAAAGCAGACACGGGAAGTCACTGGCAGAGGCGAATCACTGAAAGAAAAAAATAGATGAATTGTTCATTAATGTTTATTAGTCACCCAAATGTTTAGGGGAGAAAGGGTACACTGATAAGATTCTGCTTTACATTTCCTCATAGGCCGAAGCCTCTGAACCTACCAGGGACTGAAAGTGTGTAGCTATATTGAAAATATTTTTTGTCAAAAGCGACATAATCTCGAATTGATAGTTCAACTACAAGTAGGCCAAGCTTTTTTTGCATTAGAAGCGTGTCCTCTGCTGAATTTGCACCACTTGCATGCTTGTGGAGAGACCTATGATGTGTAGTCCATGACATGATGTAGCAATCTACGTTGGCTAACCTAGCTAGCTATATTACTTCGTCTGGTGCCAAGAATCCCTGGCTGCGCTGGGCCTGGCAGAATACCAATAATTACAGCTTATGTCGTTATCTAACATTGTAACAAGCATTACTATTTAACAATATATAAACCAATCGATTGTATGAAAGAAACGTGGTCCAGAATGCCTAGATAACATATCAGTCAATAACAACTTACTCAGGTGGAAACAGTTTCAGTTCCTCAATGGTTCCAAGAAATCCAAATAGCATTCGCATTTGCTCGGAGGTCGTGCTTGGTGACACATTTGTCACTTGAACTACCTTCGTAGAGCAATTCATTTTCTATGATAAATGTACCAAAATAAGAATAATGAAACAAATAACGTATTATTGTTCAAAGTGACTAGGACGGCAACCAAATAATTCTAACTTTCAGCTCGGTAGTTAACGTTGGCTAGGTAGTTAGCTACCGCAAAGCATTGCATCTGGTCGCCATGTTGACCAATAATTGACGCTTGCGCAAGAGAAGCTCTTGTTTCTGCTGCAACAAGAACGATTTGTCAGTTGAATGCTAAACTAACCAGTTTAGTGTATTAACACCGAAATACCTTTAATTTTACTGAAATCTGCGTTAATATAGCTCACTGTTTTACTTAATTGTTCCGTTTTGTTAGTTCTTGCAAAGACAAATCTTCGCTTTGGAAAGAAAGACACAACAACATGAAGTTATGGCCGTTAGAGGTCGCGCGTACCCGTACCCTCCAATCAGACACTGACAGAAAGAAGCTCTGCGCTTACCTTCAATGTTACAATTCGAAACAAGTTGAAAACTGTTCTACAATTTAATTAGGCCTATAAGTTAAAACCTCTAGTTTCAATATGTCTGTAGACCTTTCATAAAAAGGGGAAATGAACAGAGCCTAAATAATGTGATAGGCTGATTTAAAATCATACCAATCCTCTATTTATAATAATTATAATGATAACAATAATAATTATGTGTTTTTATAGTGTGCAAAATCTGTTGCTTAGTTATAGGTATCATAAGGAGCCATGCGGTCAGACTTTAGTGACACAAGCCCAATGGGGAATATCAGGAGAAAATAACATATATTATCAAATATTATCGGACATATATTTATCAAAGTTAATTTATTTTGGCTCAAGTCAGTCCTCTGATGGCCACTGCCACCAACCACTGCCCCAGAACCTGGGGCCAGTAAACGTTCTGTGATGGCCTATTTTTGTGATAGATTTGCTTTAAGTCTCCAAAACTTGAAAAAAAAAAGTGGTGTCACTATATGCTAGTTGAACTGCCATTACACTACACTATAGTGTATAAAAAGGACCTTAAATAATTGTTGGCTCTTTATAGTCAACTAAGGTGTTAAAATATTTCACAGATTCAGTACAAAAAAAGACAATAATATGATAGTGAAATTATATGGTTGTCCATATTAGTTTGTTCGAGGCTGAAGTTGCATTCTTAACATTATGGTGATAGTATGGTTGAAATTACAAAATTATAATATAAACTGAACTCTATTTCAGCCATCTGTATGTTATAATTACAGTGGCAATGATTCTAAAGGTCACGATGTCTTTCAATCCAAACCTTGTAATTGTAACATTAATACTTCCTTTTGGTTCTCCTGCACACCTTGACTAGGGTTAACCTCCAACTTTGTGAATAGATTCATATAAATCTTGCACCATCTCTGTGGCAGCTATTTTTAATTCACAAAAGTTTCACTGATAAAATACTGAAGTTTGGCAAAAAAAATTTCACTGAGCCAAAAGGCCAGTCTATTTGTGAAACTGAAGCTGGCCAAGAATTCTCTATTGAGCTCAGACTCTCTTTAGTGAATTGGTCAACAGTGGATTTTCATCTCACAGCTAAGCAGTGACGTGTTGCTTATAAAACTTATAACAATCCAGTTTGGGCCAACTTCCCACATCACGTTTTTTGAGAGTAGTGTTGCTGCTCTGAGGAGCGTTGACCTGAGTTTTTCCTGATATTACACTGGCTGTGGCTTTTATAAGTCGATGGTAACCCCATTTTGGAATTCCATTATTTTAGAAGCCTCATTCTTAGTATCAATAATAAGCAAATATTGGATCGAAAGTATCATTCTTAAATGATAAGAATCTTTAAAATTTAAGAATGTACATTTCTTTGTACATATGTCTGATGATGTCTTGAGTGTTTTGAAACTGCAAGATGAGCCCAATTCCTGCCGTTCCACTAAAACAGATCTTTTGGCCACAACTAATGGTGGCTTTTCCAAAGAAACTCAAGAACAATGTAGTTTTTGTGATCAGGTCATGTCCATGCATAATCTCCTCTTGGATTAAGCTGTTGTGGTGAGAAAGGCAAATACAGGTAGCCTTGCATTTCTAGTAAACATGAAGAGTAACATGTTTTGACTTTGAAGCCATGCTGAAAAAAAGTAATAAATAAAAGAACATGCAACATGTACCAGATAGTCTTAAATAAAGAAAAAGTTAACATATGTCTATATTAAAATTGGCAATTCATACTTCAATCAGAAATATCAGAAAAACTGTGTATATCTTAATGATCTACAACCTGTACTTTGAGAATATTTCTCAATGTCCTAAATGATTCAATACCTCTATCTTGAGAACAATTTGTCTTGGGGTTAAAATATTAAATCATGTGTATCCTCTAATACTACTGCCATATTGTTTTGAGTCAAGTTATACTCAAGAGCCCACCATTAGTAGGTTGAAAAATGATCACATGTAACATTGCAACACACTTGCCAGACACCGTTGTGATTTAATTAAATATGCAGCAGAATAAATCCGGTTTCAGTGTGTGGCCATCGGCATGCTGAGGATCTTGGCACAATAGCATTCTTGTTCACCGTGAAACCTGATTGGTCTGGAGAAGGGTTTAAGTCACTCATGGCAGTGACTAAGAAAAAAAAAAAGTATAAATACCCAAAATCCACAAAAAGAACCAATACTTCTAGTTCAGATTGGACCAGGGACTGCCAGATACTGTCTTTGCGTGCTCCTATCAGAAGGAGGAACCATGGTTAGCAGGTGAGTGGTGATAAAAAGTGCTGCTACCCTTGAAATCTTACCTCTGTCGACAGCACATTTCATTCTATAACAACACATTTAGTTCTGTTTACACAGGGTGCGGTTCTCAGAATTTTCTAAAGCTCAATAATATTTATACTAAGATGCTTTTTTTCTTATCAACCCCTCGCTGTTGTGTTTCTTTAGAAAACATATTTTTTTTATTTAGCATGTGACTTGTATACTGTTTAACAAATCTGCAGCTGAATTTCCTTCTAAAGCGCTTAAAAGACAATGTAAAGGAGTGTACTTTTTGGAAAACAACAGATTTGAGCACCCTGCTGGCACCTACAAGAAGATCTTTGAGACATGTGAGGAGCTTTCGGAGCCCATTCCAGCCATTGTCACAGGTTTGCTTTAGTTACTTCTTTCAGGAAATTTGTTTTACACACTACACAAATTCATAGTTTACTATTGTTGATATCCAAAGAACACACGTGCAACAAGGGGGACACTACTACTATAGACTATCATAGATAAAATGGTACTATAAGCTTGTGTAGAGAACTTTCATTGCATTGATTTTTTTTCCCCCAGAAAATACTGATTAATGCTGGATCTTATCTACAGGCAGGATTCCTTCATTTCTGAGGGGAAGTCTTCTGCGTCTGGGACCAGGCCTGTTTGAGGTGGGGGATGAGCCCTTCTACCATCTATTTGATGGCCAGGCCCTCATGCACAAGTTTGACTTCAAGAATGGGCAGGTCACTTACTTCCGCAAGTAAGACAACCATTTTTATTTGCTTGATGTTTTGCCTAATGAGCGGAATAAGCAAGTCATTTTTGTGGAGTTCGTTTTTTATTTTTTTACTATTTTAAAGAAATTCTCTAGAAAATGTATCAGATGCTGTTATTTGGATCCCCTGATGATATTAAATTAATTAACAAGCCAATAATTGTTTTCCGTTGCTTTATCTTAGGTTTGTCAAAACAGATGCTTACGTGAGAGCCATCACAGAAAAGCGAGTTGTGATCACTGAGTTTGGCACTTTTGCTTACCCTGATCCCTGCAAAAACATTTTCTCCAGGTTTGTCTACAATCTGTGTCCTTTTATTGGTTCTGTGGGGTAACTTTCTCCATATGATATCCAGTACGACATATCTGTTGTGTAAGGTAATAATAACTATAATGATTGTATTCATATCGCAAAGCGATAGCTAGATGCTTAGTTAAGTGCTCAGCACCACCATTGAGAGAAAATAGAAAAGCAATTGAAGCAAGAATATTAATACAAATATGTAATATAAATAATAACTTCATATGTGCAACATAAAATTATTACAGAAATTAATCACATGAACACATACAAAACTATGAGCTTATTGATTTTTGCGTGTGTGTGTGTGTGTTTGTGTGTGTAGGTTTTTCTCTTACTTCAAGGGTGTTGAGGTCACAGACAACTGCTTAGTGAATGTTTATCCCATTGGTGAGGATTACTATGCTGTCACAGAAACGAACTACATCACTAAGGTCAACACTGACACACTGGAGACATTGAAAAAGGTACTACTTGTAAAATAAATGCATGCTTGATGAATTCATCATGCCTTTGTTAGCATGACAATTAATTGTGCTTAACTAATATACAGGTTGACTTGTGCAATTATGTCAACATCAATGGAGTAACCGCACACCCTCACATTGAAAGAGATGGAACTGTGTACAACATTGGAAATTGCATGGGCAAGGGGGCATCTCTGGCCTACAACATTGTCAAGACACCGCCCACACAGAAAGGTTGGTGATGCACCAGAGTTTGTAGCGGTTTCCTCTTACTGCTAGGGTTACAATAGACACCCTTTCGGTTTATCCAATGTCACCGTCGTCCTGTGGCCTTTTCCCCCAGACAAGTCGGACCCTATTGAGAAGTCCAAGGTGGTGGTGCAGTTCCCCAGCGCCGAGCGCTTTAAGCCTTCCTACGTGCACAGGTCTGTTGTTTCACTGATATTATTATTTATTTTTATTATTATTTAT
>JAVQIZ010158622.1:0-20546 GCA_036023535.2 Galaxias brevipinnis
GAATATGATGAAACATATCTGGACTGAATAATGATGAATATCTATTTTAGAAATGCTAAATTTCATTTAGAGGCCCAGGTAACAGAAGTAGCCCAAACAGCTGAATAGCTGATAGCAGAAATTGTCATTTTTATGACGGCCCAAACTCTGCAAAGTGCATATGAAATGTGCAAAGTAAAAAGTCATATTATCCCAGTGTCTTTATTAGAGGTTATTAAGGAAGAGTCCAGGGTTCATTAAAACCCCTTGATTAGATTATAGGCCGAGAGGGAAATGGGTCATTACCTGACGTCACACCTGAAATTCAGGCCAAGGTGCCCTGAGACCAAAGTGAACACAGCCTATTGATCAAAAATAGTATGCCTCTTATCCTCCAATATTTCATTACCAATAACCCTTTTGCCCCAATCAGTTGAAACCTCCAAGAACTTGCAGACAGGTTATCTCGATGGTAACTGTATTTTCTGCCCTCCACCCTCTTTACAAAAGTAGGAACTCACCTCATCCTCCTTATGTCACCTCATGCCAGGCCTAAAGGGGCTAGTAAAGGAAGCTGGTCTACACATTTGAAACTGAGCCCAGACGCCTGGTATGGGGTCTTTGCCACCTTGTCATGTCCACTGGTTTTGCCAAGTTTAGTCTTCCCTCAGGAAACAGTGATGGATTATTCCCCGTCATTGAAGCCATAATTCATCATTACTTTTCTCTGGACTGGCAGTTTAATTCCCCATCCGTGGCAGTTCCATGTGTGAGTGTGTTTGACTGACTGATAAGAGTGTTTGCCCCTGTCAGTCACTTTAAGCTACTGTAGCTCGCCTTAGTCTAGCAGTGCCTTCGTTGCCCTCTACATTTTGAATGCCGAAACGTGGTACCATAATGTTTTTCTTTATGACTCATCTTGAGCGATGGCAGGAGAAATCAAAATGTCCGCAGTCGGTGGTGTTCATTAAAAAGTTTAACTTTAAATGTGTCATTCCTTGTTTTCATCACCGTTCATAATGTGAATATGCATCTAGTGATTTGGTGTCCCTTCACAACCGTGTGTGTGGGTGCGCTTGTTTGCGTGTCGTGTTTTCCGGTCCCCGGGTCGCACGTGACCCAGTGCTTTCATGTGCAGTGACGTGCTGGCTTTTCCCTCCTTGTTGTGTTCCTCCAGCTGAAATGAAGAGCATCGTGAATAGTATCATTATCCATTGAGCATTAGACAACAGAGCATGTCCCCTTCCAGTTAGGCAGAGAACCATTTCACACAACACAAATAAAAACAAATATAAAATGAGTCACAAAATGTCTGCCACTATAAAAAGCCCTGAGGGGTAAAATGACACCTTGTGTGGGCAGTCCTTTTACAACTCGCATCTGTTGATCCTGTCCCTGGGCATGGTTAATGAAAGCCAACCCTCCCTCTTCTTCTTGCGTCCCCAGCTGAGGAAGGCGGTGATGGACCACATCTCAGACTCATTCCTGGAAACCAATGTCCCCCTCCTGGTGCTCATCGAGGCGGCTAAGAGCGGCAACGAGAAGGAGGTCAAGGAGTACGCCCAGGTGTTCCGCGAGCACGCCAACAAGCTGGTGGAGGTCAGTCAGTCTCACGCTCAGTCTCACGTTCTCCCACTCTCTCTGTGTTATCAGCTGTATTCTTTACTTTTAAGACTGTCATTCAGGTGTGCAAATATGTTGTTCTTCAGCAAGATATGGTTGATCCTCGTCATCAAATGATGCAATTCTTAACGGTCGTCCTGTAATTGTTATTGTTTGTTATTGATAGTATTTAGACTTGGTCAATTACGCTATGTGAGCCTTTTTCCCATAGGTCAAACACTTTTCAGAGAGACGAAGTTTCACCTATTGGTCTGATTATTGATAAAGATGCTAAAGATAATTGCGCCATTACGATTGTCATTCTACAGTCTTGTGATCCCATGGGGAGCCATGGGCGTCATCAGCTACAACTAACAGGGCTTTGATTTGTATTGACATAACCTATACAGTAGAGCCGTGGCACCGGTGAACAAACACAGGCGCACACACGCATGCACATGCACATGTGACCTTTCCATACACACCATGTCAAGATCAAAGCTGTTCCACAAATCATGCCCCCCCCCCCCTCCTCCCCCCGAAGTCAAAATGTCAGAGGAGAAAAAGAAAAATACCTTGTTGTGAAGTAGCAAATGGCCACACATGCCTGACATTTGATCAGAATAGATGAACCTGAACCTGAACACTATCCTGTGGCCATATGGGGCCTTAATCTAGTTGCTTGCGCAATACGGACCCTCAAGGAAACACGGAGGACTCCATGTATTTTTCCTCACGGAAAGAAAGTTGTCCTTTACCTGATAATTCAATCCCAAATGCACTAGAGCGGGGAAAACGATCCCTTGATGGAGGGCTAGAACATTTGCTCGTTTGTACACACTGCGACGGGCCACGCGCTTTTAGCGTCAAAGCGTTTTAGGCACCACAGGCTCACCACCGTGCGTCTCCCCTGCTCGTCTGGTGTGAACATGTCTTTGTGTTCACCGCTGCAGGCTGATTCCCAGACTTTGGGGTAAGGTTATTGAATTATTTGCACTGCGTTGGCGGAGCAGAAACCAAGGCTGTAAGAGAGGGCATGTGCGCTGCTGCACTACCTAGCAGGACACATCGTCTGACGCTCGACGCGTGCAGGCGCACGCACACACACACACACGCACATGCACAAACACACATCTTCGTCCGCAAGCACTCTCGCTCTCACTCTGTCTCTCTTACCCTTACACACAAAGACAGGGCCTTTTAGATAGTAGCCACCTGTGTGTCAGGCTGCGTAATGTGGGAGCTCATTACCCTCATGGATTTTTAATTAGGGGTCATTTGTTGTAATTCTCATCTAAACGTAATCAGCATGCTGGCCCCATATGTATGGAAACACTGTAGCTAGGCATCCGTGGACGGATGGTTGGCTAAGCAAATTGCATGTATTTATTTAATGGAGGTTTCTTTGACATGTAGTTTGCCAAGCCCTATTTGTAGGCCGACACCAATGTCGTGTACAGATGAATGGGCAGCAGGGCTAACTGTTTCTTATAAACCCAGCTACTCACCAATAAGGGCTTGATCGTGTATTTGCTACTGCGGCACTTGGATTAATAAAAGCCTTCAGCCAGTCCAATTATTTTCCATCGTTTTTATCGTTGTCTTTGGCAGCGGCTAATAGAAGCTCGTCTAATTGTAGTGTCTCAGATTGTCTTAATGCTTTATCGTTCATTTTTGTTATGTAATGATTTTCTTTATAGGCAGCTACAGGGCAATTAAAGCAAGAAGGGGGAAATGGTCTAATGACCGTTTTGGACGGGGAGATGTTCATGGTTAACATGTTACAGTGAGACAGGGTTATTGGCCACTAGCTGTTCTCCAGGACTTCAGTTTTTTGGCTCTGGACACCAAGCGTCGCTCCTCTAACCTCAAGTTCAACACTGGCCGTAGATTGCTGTTGGCTGAGCCTCTTGTGAGTCATTAGCTACCCGTAGGGCCCTTTAGCTCTGATCACCAGTATCAAAGGAGACCGCGTGGCCGCCCTCTTCACGTTTGCCTCGTTTGATCTGGTTCTCTTCGGCCTCATCTCTCGTTAGGCTGGTCTGGATCACACCCTGACCAGGGGGCCATTGTGCCACTAATTGCCAACCTTTGAATCCCATTGGCTGAAAGGGACGGTGTAAAAGGGGGCAGCCAAGGCAAAATAATAAGATGACATTATTATGGGATGCAGTCGCATACACAAATGGATTTACCATACTGTTTGGTATTACCTTAATTAGCCCAAATTGGATTTGTAAGGGCACTCTATTTGGGGACACTTTCTAAGAGTTCTGTGCCCCATTTAAACACCCAGATAGACAGACACAGACACAGACACACACACACACACACACACACACACACACACACACACACACACACACACACACTGACACAGACACTCTGACTAACTTACTGATCTTAACATTTGAGTGCGCGGCACTTTTTTGGCAGGCATACCCACGGTTCCATCAGTGGACTCCAGCGGATTGGAGTGCAGGCACTGCATGTGGATATACAGCTTCTGACAGGCTTTACACTTCTCCTGGTTATGGTATTGTACCTCAGAGTCGTCCAACTTTAGGAAACCGCAACACTTATTCACAGCAATGACGAGGGACAGCCAAAGAGATAGGGGGAGGACAGAGACAAAGAGAACAATGGAGTGTGTGTGTGTGTGAGCGAGAGAGAGCGTTAGAGAGGAAGGGAAAATGGGAGGGTTGAGCACCACTGCTGCAAGGATTCCGTGGGGTTAAGAGAGTGTCGGTGGTGTGTTGGGGGGGGCGTGGCCTGGTGCTCTCATTAAATCCCCACAGTGGGCCTAATGAGAGCTACCTTTGACTGACCCTCCATCCCCGGGGCTCCAGACTGGAGACTCGCCAGTCTTCAAAGACCCAGGCCGCACATGTCATTCACTCACACACACACACACACACACACACACACACCTTCTTTGACAGCTGCCCATGCAACTAGAAATAAAATCTTTCTCTATCATGCTGTCTCTCAGTCTCCCTTGCTCTCTTTTTCATCCTTTTCTCTCTCACACAGAAACACTCACACACACACTCATTCCCTCTCCTGTCAGACATTTGAATTGATGCCCCCTTCCTTTTCACCCTCTCCTCAGCAACAGCACTCTCACTCTCCAGTACATTAGCGCCGACCAAAGCCCCCATTGTCTACATCGTAATTGAAACACGGAATTGAAATTATTTAGACTTGGCTCTCATTTGGCCTTACCCTATTTTTTTTGTTATTGATTTAGCGAGGTGAACGTACGTGGGCTCGCTTCGAGCGAAGACATCATGGCTCACTTTGAACGTGGGAACGGGGCTCCTTGTCTGAACTTCACTCTGCGTGGGCTTGCTGCCGCTGATGGCGCCGCTCATTAGGATGGCTCCCGGAGGACCTCTCCCCAGTGGTGGGCCACTGGCGGCCACTCTGTGCTGTGACAGACCCCACTACCTCCACTAACCTGCACCAACGTCACCGCCAGTTCAGTTCTTTCACTTCCCCCGGATCCAAGCTGTGATTGCACTTATACGCTTGTATGGTTTTGTGCACAGCACAAAGACTGTGGTGATCTGGTAGAACTCTTATTCCTTAAATGAGTGATCCGTAGAATAACAGCACTGGGACCCAGTTAGCATCCTGTTCAATGGGGACCTAAGAGCTTAGAAGTTGTTTTCAGACAACAGACGGCTCAACCTGGCTCCGGATCTGACGCCAGAGAGCCGCACTTTTCAACCCAGACTCCTCCTCTCTCTCCGTGATAGCGTCTGGCTAAAGCCCTAGCCACAGTCCAGCCGTCGTAATCCTCTTTTTCGCCCCGTTGCTTTTCGTTGCTAATTCGATGTCTCAATGGCCCTCGTTATGTTAGCGTTGCCTTTCTGTGATCGTCCCTCGATAAACAGAAATTCCTCCTGGTAGGGCTTTCGTCTCGCCGTTGATTTGAATATGTACATGTGTCCCATGATGAACGGCTTTGCATAGCCTTGATCTTACCGCACTCTTAATTGTGTTCCGCCGTTTCTTAATGTCAGAGTGCCTCACTAATGAGGCAGTGTTTATAAAACACTCAGTTTGGAGAGTGGCTGAAAAGAAAAATTTAAGTAGCTTTTAAACCCCAATAGATTTGTATTTTTAATTTTTTTTGTTAAATGTCAGAAGGGAAAGAATCAAAACAGTAAATGGCTTGACTTTTGAAAGCCAAGTAAACCAGACGGTTGGTTTTTACAGTGCCTCAGAATTCCGAGCACCATGTCAACAAAGGCTGTGCTCAATGTGCCGGTGGCCCTCTCCTTTGGTAAGAGCTGGTGCAGCCCCGCCATCTCCACTGCATTAGTTCATTAACTTGTCCTTCTGTAGATTTAAAGCGGTGACCTTCCTCTGGATGGAGGGGAGTGGAGGGGGGGTGGGAGGGAGGGGGGGTGGGGGTGGGGGGGAACGTCGTAGAAGATTATGCAGAATCAATACGGAGTTGAATGTAACCAGTGGAGAGGTGGCCTTCGGGGCTCACCCATGTGAGCCATACTGAGGCAGTAAATATGGTTGAGAGAGGCCAGTGCATTGAGCTCTGTAGGGGACCGTGAGAGGGCCAGTGGACAAATGGCTGTTGGAGCAAGTCTATTTGTGATGACCCAGACCTTTGGGTGAGTGTTAATCCCTTCCACCCACTAGAGTTATTGGCCTCAGAGGAAATCTTGCTTGGCAGAATGTGAAAAAACTTTGGAGGGGGGACAAGGAGGGGGTACACCACATGTCCCAGCCAAACCCCCATCTACACCCACCTGAGCTCCGACCACCTCTGGTGCTGGGTGGCTGGATAAGGGTATTTTTAGAACGTGGCTGGGAGCCAAAAGAATGAGTCACCATGAGGGGTCCATTACAGAGGTGCTGCCCCACCTGTGTGGTGACTTATCTGGCTCCAGCCCTGGGGAGGGGACTGGCAGGCGGAGACGCAAGACAGACTGGATCCATCCGGCCGCCCGGTGTCAGAAATATCCCATCCTCAGCAGACGCAGGTGACAGCAGTGGATTAACGCTGGGCTTAAGGTGATGAAAGTGTGATGGAGGGCAATCGGATCAATACTGCCACAGGCCACAGCCAATAAGTTCCAGTCAACGTCGGCATCGCCCCGCCACCGTTACCAAGCCCACGATCGAGAGCCACCCCCCCCCCTCCCGTGTTTGTGTTTGTAGATATAAATGTGTCAGAGGGTGTGTGTTATAGAACCATTCCAACGGGGTATGAGTCTCACTTCTTAATGTCCAACCCTCAGGCAGCGGGTAAACCGGTAACAGCCCCATTTGAGTACACATAGTGCCGCTAAAGTGCTGCGGTGTCTCACACTGAATGGAGCCGAGTGGGTGACAGAGACTGGGGCTGGGGGTTCTCCTCACGGAGCTGTTGAGAGTGCTGGGAGGTCTGGCCCAAAACGCATCTCTAAAGTGGATCCCATCCTAGAAGCTCTTTGGGCAGATGCACTGTGCAATTTTGGGTTGGAGTTTGCCACCAGCTTAGTCAGTGACAGGTGGGGGGGGGGGGGGGGGGCAGGCGAACAGTCCCCCAGCTTTCAGAGACATATAGCCCAGGGATCCATATCTACCCTAATGGAGATGCTTTTTGCCGTTGGGCTCTCTGGCAGTGACAGTGAGTGTGTTATCTCTGACGTGTGTATTGGAGGTGGCTACGGTAAGATATTGTAATTAACCGTACTAATGTAAATGGGGGCGATGTACTGAATACACGGGGATATATTGTATGTATGGGTTGGAGACGTCATCATATGCGTACACGTTGTTAATAACAAATCAATTGCAGTGAGAGTACAGTGGAGCGGACCTCCCTGAATGATTCAGTGATTACATAAATGGTGCACTCTGCCTACTTATTTGTTCCCAACGTTCAGAACCAATTGAACCCACATGGCCCCCAATTATGTAATGATAAACACAAGATTACAACGCACTTTTTGTTTTTTTTTATCAATAATAAACCAAGCAAACAATTTGTGGCACAAAATGCCTGAATAAGAAATGGAGGCCTGTGTGTGTTGCTGTTATGAGGGCTGCTGCTATAGCCAGCTCTTGAGTTGTCTTGCACAGGTAAGTCCTGAGTTGGTCCATGTCGCCATGGTGAGACGCACACCTCTGTTCTCTATTCCACGTACCCTGCCCCTTGGCATGGGTGAAAAAAATCGAAACAAATTAAAAATAAGGAAACAAATAAGCAGGAAGGGATGAGAGTGAGACAGCGTCAAAACCCCCGCCGACACGACTCTCCCACCCTCTGATGAAACGGAGCGGTTGTCTCAAGGGTCCATTATCTTTGGGAAAACACGCCGAACAGGGGCACGTTTTGGAAGTGACACGCTGTCCCAAAACGTTGGCCCGCATGGCAAATTGCTCTCTGTGGCTCCGATAAGCTAAGCTTCGAGACGAGACGCATGCACACAAGAGCCGCGTCGGCAGGCCTGCTGAGAGCGAGAATAGCTCCCCGCGACCGCGGCGCTCCGGTACGTGGCGAACGCCGGTGGAATTCCTGTCATGTTTTGCAGATATGACACTAAGTGGATTACACGAGATTAAATATGACAAAAGAGGCGCGGCGGGAGGAATGGGACTTGACACGGCACCGCGGCGCCCTGCCTCTTAACGGGTACACCGGCAGTCCTTACGTAACGCGGGAGCACCACTCGCGTTGGGGCGTCGCGCACGTCGTTTTGGAGGCTCCACGTGCGATGCCGTCACACTTCTGAATGATCAGCCTCTCTTTTTTTTTTTGATCTGGTCATGACATAGTGTATTTCTGCGCTCGGCACTCGTCCCGTGTTCCATTTTCTCTTAATGCAGGATGTAATGGGCTTGATCTTATCAGCCAGACGTAAAAGACGATAAATCTCCTCGGAGAGTATTTTAAGGGTGAAATCAAACGATAAAAAAAGATTGTCGCGACCTTGATTCGAGTTTTAAATGTTTGGAATTTAAATGAGTTAGTAACTTTGTTTTAGAAGTATTGTAAAAATATTATACAATTTGGGGCAAGTCGAGTGAATTTTTCCTTCCAGTGGATCCAGAGCTGCGGAGCTTTCATTGTTTCTGCCATTTCTCGGGTAGAGATCGGATATAAACCAGACTCAGGCATGTGGTACCGGAAATTGGTTTGTGTAGCCGCACAGGTCACTGCCGCATACAAAATCTGATGATTACATGTTTCTTGGCTTATCTCAATGGTATGTCAGTGAATGATTATGCACACATATACACACACACACACACACACACACACACACACAATCTTTACCTGCTAAGATGTCCCAGTTTTTACTCCTATGGGAGGCTGAATGAGTTCTGCCTGAAGTGGGAGTGAGTAGGAGACACGATGCTAATGCCTGACGTTAGTACCCATCATGCCTAGCAGCCCTCCTGTGCCGCTTTTGTCTTCTGCTCCCTTATGCTATAAAACTCAAATTAAAGTATATCTCCATTTCATCATGGCCCAGTGAAGGATGGAGAAGGCCAGGGCCTATTTGTCTTCCCCCTATTTCACACACACACACACACACACACACACACACACACACACACACACACACATCCATATGAACCAAATGTACCAAATGTACGTCAGACACACACTACCCACCATAGACTAATCTGTTCGCACACAGAGCAAGCTCATACCTGCCCACCGTGTGAATCACGCACATCCACACACACACACACACACACACACACACACACACACACACACACACACGCACTTAATGCACACACTCAACACTCCAACTGGGCCTCAGGTGTTCCCCTTTTCTAAATCTATAGTTTTGCTGCTGGACTCCCACTTCATGAAACATGCTTACCTAGGTCTTTGACTGGGCAAACGTGAACAAAGAGTGGTGCTTTCCTTCCGAACGATTCTGTCATCGTTCTTCTTATTTCAATTATTGGCAACCTTTCTCGTGCAAAGCCTTCAACTTCTAACTTTCTCTCTTTCTTTCTCTCTCTCTCCCTCTCCATCCATCCATCTGTGTCTCTCTGGCTCCAGATGAGGGTGGCAGCATTAAGCAGCGCAGCCTGGGCTCGGTTGGCTCCGGGTCGGGCTCCGGCTCCGGGTCCGGCTCCGGTTCCGGGTCTCTGTACCTGCACGACAGCCAGGACTGGGTGCTCTCGCCCAGCTGCTCCCCTGACGAGCCCCACAACGCCATCTCCCCCATGCTGGCTGAGGAGACCTTCCGCTACATGAGTGAGTGGACAGCCATACGTGTGTTGGTTTGGGACAAAGTGAAGCTTCACAACCTCAGTTACTAGTGTTGGACTTGTCATACGAAAACGTATTTATGAACTTATTTGAATTGTTTAAACATGCAAGTCTAATTGTTAAGTATGGTAGACGAAGAGAATACGGTGGCCATTTGGAATATTAGTGTGTCCTGAAGAGTGGTGAGAGAGGGCACAGGAGGGCTAAGGACAATGGCTGCTTGAATGGCCCCTCTGTCAACCAAGACTCGCTCTCTCAGCCAGGACGGGATTTCAGTGTGTGTGTGTGTGTGTGTGTGTGTGTGTGTGCGTGTACTTGCATGACTGGGTGATCTCACTCAATTATAAAGAGCTGTGGGTCAGAGGGAGGGCCTCTGCCTGTAGTGGATACTGTCTATCTTTAGCTCAGTTTACCCTCCATGCACAGGACTGTCTTGGTCATCGTGTGTGTGTGTGTGTGTGTGTGTGTGTGTGTGTGTGTGTGTGTGTCACTGGCCGACAGTGCAGTCGTTGGCAGAGGACTCGGGAATGCACTCATGTGTCTCGTTTAGTAAAGCTGAAGCTAGGGCCAACGTCACGGGACGGAGAGATCAGGAGGGGAGGGAGACGGAGAGAGGGACGGTTAGGGCGGGAAGGAAAGAGGGAGCAGAGAGGGACGTTCAGACGGAGAGAAGGAGAGGACATCGCAATCGAGTGTGGAGGCCAAAAAAAACAACAACACACAACTATGCCGGTTTTAAACTTTCCCAATGAAGAACTTCATGAGGGTTTGGCTACGGAAGGTGAGCCAGAGGTTTTCTGGGGGGGGGGGGGGGGTCTGTCACTGCAGAACATGCTCTCTCAATGTCCCTGCAAGGTCGCAGAGTGTTGCCGTGTGGCGTGTGGGGAGAAAGCCTGTGCATCCGTGTCTTTGAGGTTGACTGCGTGTGTATTTGCAGGAAGTGGTTTAGTGCACTTGTGTGTGTTTTGGTTTGTTTTGAACACTTGTGTTAAGTGCTAGCTTTAAACACGGGCACATAAACACTTTAGCCGACAGTCTGCTATACCCGCATTATATAAAAATGACGCCTTTAAAAAGTGTTCTTTGAATTACACTCGACAAACACGGCACATATTAGCATTGATTGATATTGCGGGGAAGGGTTTTGGCCAAGCAGAGGGAACCAGAGCTGCTTGGACTAGAGAGAGGGAGAGAGCTGGCCAGTCACTGTATCCAGTCCCTGTCCGGCCGCCTGGCTCCTTCTATAATTAGACAGCGATGCAGCACCAGCACAATGGCACAATGGTCAAAAGGGTAGCTGGGGGATTTATGTTGCACCTTATCTCCGTGTGTCCTGGAGGTATCCGGTCCTGATAACGGTCCCATCCACTGATTTTATTTTTTTGTTCTTCCGTTTTGTTCTGCTTGGCCATTGAGCTACATGGAAAGTTTTTTAAGGAACCTATTTGGTGAGCAAAGCGTGAGGAACGTAACTTAGTTTGGTTACGCCTGGCTCGCTCAGGACATAACAGAGTAGGGAGATCCACACAGTAATAAAGAGAGCTTATGAACGGCAACTCCAGGCCACTCCACTGATGGAGGTTGGAGCCAGGCAGGTATCAGTATCTGGGAATGGGAAATACAGACACCTAACCATAGGGAGATTAAACAGTCCAGGGGTCTCGTATTTAACTTGCCATGCAAAATGTGTGATCTATAAAGGCAAACTTGTATGTATGCAACTGTACGTAAACTCTGACCCATGCCCTTGGAGAAATTAGAAACTGCGACTCCAATGGCAGAAAGATGAATAGCGAGAAAAACATTGAAATGTATACCATGGTGTAAAATACATCAAAATATTACCTCTCAGGTATTATCAAGTCCTCTGGATTGCAAAAAAAAGCCGACGTGATTTAGGATATCTGTTTTTGCAGAAGATCCCATCAAATGTGTGCAGTTGAATCGGCTAGCATATTTAATAGGATCTGTAATTATTAAACAACGCTAGCATGTTCTGAAAGTTATTCTCCTAAATAATAAGGTGACCAGTAGGACGAACTTTGTTTAAACCGATGCCTTTCTCGATGCCTCAGTCGGGCAGAAACGAGTGCACAGTTTCAATGTTATCACATGTCCGTTGCCTAGAACGGTCCATGTGATAATGGCCCTGTCCGTTCAATCAGGGTATTTACCACACCCAAAGGTGTTAGGCAACTAGGCAGTCAGTATTCATCAGGACATTTCACGGGCTGTTTAACAGCAGCTATGGACGTTTAAAGGGCAGGGCAAGACGCACATACTCCAAATTTCGAGTTGATTGTGATTTCTAAAGGGAACCCGGGGTGGGACGTGCACACACTTTCTGTTTTTCGTCCGTGCACAACCTTTTCACTTTCACTTGAATCCTACGCACCGTTTGACGATTGAGACCCCAGGACCGTCACAATTTCCATACCAATTCAATTAGCCTCGTTAGGTATTTTCAGAGGCTGGTCATTGACATTGCTTGGTGCCTAGAGACAGGGTAGAGAGGGGGATGAGGAGGAGAGAGAGACGACAGGGGAGAGAGGGGGATGAGGAGGAGAGAGAGATGTTGGAGCACTGTCACGTGAACCGTATTTCAGGGGTTAGTCGAAATATTCTGAATAGTGCTGATTGACTGCTGGTCTGGCCCAATCACATCTGCTGCCGTTGTCTCTTGTGGGAGGGACTGGATCTTGACTATACGAGCAGGCTTGCTGGGGAAAGTGCGCAGAAACACACACACACACACACACACACACACACAATGCAGTGTGCATTATTGGCGCGAGATAGTATGAGAGTACTTTGGTAGGAGATAGTATCTCAGAGAGACTGAATATCGGGTAGTGGGGGACATTGCCGTAGAAACGTTGCTGATGCTACTCTCCCAGGCACTCTATCGTATAAGGTTTCTACAGCCAATCCAAACGTTTGTTTACTACGGATAATGTTTGAATTTTTGCCTTTTTAGCATTTCTTGTGTGCCCAGAGTAACCAGTTCTCTCCCTAAGGCAGTGCCACTGACAAAATGAGTTTACCCTCTCTACCCAGGTGACTGGAGTGGTGCGGTGGGCGGGGTGCCCATACAGGTGCTGAAAGCCAAACCAAGCACTCCCAAACTATCTCCTCTGGTTTAGACCGATAGAGAGCAGAGTTCCCTTAGCTAGTTTGTTCTCTGCACCTGTCCCTTCATATTTCATTCTTCTTTCTTCTTTAGATAATCCTGCTCTCTGAATATGTTCTTAACATGTTTAAAATACCCTCTCTCCCTTCACCCCTCTCCCCCTTTTCTTTCTTTGCTGTCTCTCTGTCCTTCTTCCTCCAGCTTATCTTGCCCTGGACCCCTCCTCCTACTCCTCCTCTCACCCCGGCTCTCGCAGCCTGTCCCAAGGTATCTGTCTTCCCGCACCTGTCTCTGGCTCTCTCCATGAGAGGGGAGGCTTCAGTCCTCTGCCGGCCCCGGGGCAGGGCACTCTAGCCGGGGACGGTGCCGGGGCCGGCGTCCTCCCCCGGAGCTCTGAAGCCTCCCTGTGCCTTTTTCACGTGGACAGTGATAGACCGTCACAGTAACATAGTCCCAGGCCTATCGTCTGCTTACAGGCCTATTGACCGTCTCGCCTCTGTAGATGGCTGATAGTGGGTTCTAGTTAACCTGCTGCTGCTCACACGCTGTGCAGTCTAGCATGACTGGTGGTGTGTGCATGTTGGCTTGAATATAGCATGCTTGTGTGTGTGTGTGTTTCATTGAGGTGGATGTAACTGTAGGATACATTCTCACATTAGAAAATGTGTGTGTGTGTGTGTATGTGTTTGTCATTGAGGTGGATGTAACTGTATGATACATTCTCACATTAGAAAATGCATGTGAGTGTGTGTGTGTGTGTGTCATTGAGGTGGATGTAACTGTAGGATACATTCTCACATTAGAAAATGCATGTGTGGCTGTGTGTTCTTGTGTGTATGCGGGCGGGCGCAGCATTGTGTTTCTGCTTCTAAAAGTGTGTGTTTCCTCGCGTCAGTCCTCAGTGCGGACCGGGTGGAACAGATGACCAGGATGTACAATGACATCGACGTGGTCACACACCTTCTGTCAGAGGTAGGCTGCCATTGGTTGTCCTGGGGTATCCCTCATGAGCATCACCAGCTGATTGGCGGGCTGACTGGTAACCCGGTCTTTTATTGGACAGCGGGATCGAGACCTGGAGCTGGCGGCTCGGATTGGTCAGTCCCTACTGCAGAGGAACCACTTACTTCAGGAGCGCAACGACTTGCTGGAGGAGCAGATGGCACAAGCCCTAGACCAGGTAGTACACACACACACACACGCACGCACGCACGCACGCACACACACACACACACACACACACACACTTTAAAGGGTAAATGGTAGCTAAATCTCTCATTGTGTCACTATTCCCGTCTCCTGCTAGGTGCATCAGCTGCAGCACGAGCTGAGCAAGAAGGACGAGCTGCTGCGCATGGTGGCCAGCGCCTCGGAGGAGAGCGAGACCGACTCGTCCTGCGCCACGCCGCCCCACCCCGCCCTGCCACCGGGGGGCGCCGTGTCCCTCAGCCAGCTGGAGGCCCTGCACTGCAAGCTGCAGGAGCTGGAGGACGAGAACGTGACGTTGCGCTCCGAGGTAGGGGACGGTGCCTGACCGCGGCCTGCCGGGCCTCCGGGCCTGACTCAGAGGGGAGTGTGTGGATCTCTCTCTAGCCCTCTCTCTCTCTCTCTCTCTCTCTCTCTCATGTGTTTTTCTCCCGCTAGGCATGTCATTTGAAGAAAGAGACTGTCACCTACGAGGAGAAGGAGCAGCAACTGGTCAGCGACTGTGTCAAAGAGCTCCGTGAGTGACACACACACACACACACACACACGACTTCTGGCTATGCGTGTGTGTGCACAGATCCACATGTCCGTGCGCCTCTGCCTGCCCCCTGTAGGCGTGTCCAACAGCCACATGGTCAACCTGGTGGACGAGCTGTCCCATAAGAGGAGTGAGCTGGTCCAGCACCAGGAGGAGATCGCCCAGCTCCTCTCCCAGATCGTGGACCTCCAACATCGCGTCAAAGAGGTGAGGAGAGAGGGAGGAGAGAGGGAGGAGAGAGGGAGGAGAGAGGGAGGAGAGAGGGAGGAGAGAGGGAGGAGAGAGGAGCGGCGGGGAGGGAAAGGGAGGAGAGGGTGGGGTGTCAATCAGGGCTGAGTTATGGGTATGGGTCCGTTGGAAGCAAAGTTGCGGTTATTACAGCCGTGTGTGTGTGTGTGTGTGTGTGTGTGTGTGTGTGTGTGTGTGTGTGTGTGTTTCAGTTGGCTCTGGAGAAGGAGGATTTAAGGATGCACCTTCAAGCTTCCAAAGACGCCCAGCGACAGCTAACCGCTGAGGTCAGTCTCTCAGTTTAACACCGCAGACACACTGTCTTGTTGCATGCTCTCATCAACAGTATCTGAACTATACTTAACACACTTACAGACTCACACGGTTTCATATAAGCTCCTTAAGCCTTCTGTTTATTTAGACGATGTAACCCAACCACCGAGGTTGTTAAGGTTAGATCTCCTCAATAATTATGTAACATGGATTTTTTTTTTCTAATACTAACTTTCTCTGGCCAAGGTCATAAGGGTTATACTTTTTTTAACAACAATTAAACAGAAAATCATTTAGTGTTTGATGTTTGAAGCCAATTTCAACTGTACCACAGAGCACCCTTGGGGCTATTCTAAATACACCCACGGACCCCACAGGTTCAACCAGTAATTGCCTCTAGCCAGCAAGGAAAATTGAAAAGGAACAAAACCTGTCTGAATTAGGTTGTTCTTTCCAGTTATGTTTTGGTTATTATTACTGAATATGTATTACTGATTGCAGTTTTGTTTATAGTTTAAAACATTTGAAGAAACAAATGCCACAATTTTGAAGCACATTTAAATGTCCCGGTTAATTTGACCGGTTGTTGATTGCAATGATGTGTTCGCGACCGTGTACGCAGCTTAACGAGCTGGCGGACGGGAACGCGGAGTGTGTGGGGATGCTCCATGAAACCCAGGAGGAGATCAGGGAACTGCGCAGCAGGAACACTCCTTCAGTCGGCTGGCGCAGACATCTTCCTTATGGCCTCTTCCCCATGGTCAGGACCCTGAACAGCGTTCTCCTCATCAGGATTCTATGCGCTCGTTGTTGTTTTTATTGACCGCATAGGTGTGTGTGTGTGTGTGTGTGTGTGTGTGCAACCACGGTTGGTTTGTTTCAGGACTCCCTGGCCGCAGAGATTGAAGGGACGATGAGGAGGGAGCTCAGTGTTGAGGAAGAAACCGCCTTCGAGGACCAAAGGTCGCACTTCCTCTCCGTTTTTGCATCCAAATCTAAAATATACCAAAATATTACAAGACAAAATGTGGGCTACCTCTATTAATGTTTTTGTTAATGAACTATGCTAGCATTTCTAAATACACAGGATGAATAGTGTTATAATATCCATGATGCCATAATCCAAGATAAGCACTTTAAAAACAATACTTAGAATGGACTTAGAGAGCAGGTATGTCATTGGGGTTTTGAAGTGGGCACCTTCTACCACCACTCTCTGGTTTTTCGACATGATGTTCATTACTTTTGCAGCCATATTGGATCCTTCTTTTTAGCCACAGCCACTGGCTACATCCTGTTATATCTGCCACAGAGTGAGAAGTCTGTTCTTATGATCTCTGGTTGGACTTTTAAGTTCAGGACCGTAACCAGTTCAGACTAGAATCGGATATTGGCCTCATTGTAGACATGATGTGAACAGCCAAACAAAAAACAATCGCATCTAAGGTGTCCCAGTAAAAACAACTGTTGTTGTTGTTGTTGATGTTCTATGTTGCTTACTTGCGTTCCCACTAAGCATTGACCCGTGACCCCTGCTCTCACAGAGTCTCCCAGAAGCGAGTGTTCCAGGCGGTACGCTCGGTCAATGAGACGGTGGAGCGAGCAGCCTCCGCCCCGCCTCTCATCCCAGGCTCAGGCCGGAGCTCCTTGGTGATGACGTCACAGCCCTTCCAGTCTGCCCAGGGGTACGTTGGCGGTACAAAAGATGGCGTCGTTAGGCAGCATCCAGGTTGACTTGTTAACGTGTGGTGAATTAAAAATGTAATATAATTCAGGTTTTTAAACAATTCTAGTCCACACTCTCTTCCAGTAGCAAAGGCATTACTTACCTAAGTCCAAGACTAAAATTGCCATTGGCACTTTTTCATTTGTTTGTAGAAGGGTCAAAATGTTGTACAATTGACTTAAAAAAATATGTATTTGTGTTGCCAGTTCTTTTGAATAACAGGTGTCATGTTGCTTTTTGTTTGTCTGTGCAGGGGAGAACTACGACTCGGCAAACCTGGATCCCCAGGAGGAAGTGACCTCACTGCAGCCCTCAACCGCCTGTCCCTGCGCCGGCAAAACTTCCTGTGTGAGCGTCAGTTCTTCCAGGCAGAGCGAGAGAAGAAGCTGCAGGCCCTTGCGGATCCTGACACGGAGGGGAGTGGCTGGAGCTCACCAATGGGGAGCGCCACCTCTTCTTTTTCCAACCTATCAGAGTTCTCCATTAGCTCCAGCTGCTTTAAGACCTTCCTGCCGGAGAAGCTGCAGATCGTTAAGCCAATGGAAGGTATGCACATCTTTGATGGGTAGCATGATAGACATGATGTATTTTTTGTTGCAATGCTAATGTGTTGAGTATGATAATAGTAATATTGGATTATATGTGAGTGACAATGTTACAACAGAATGTGTCTAACTCTGTAGGTTCCCTGACCCTCCACCACTGGCAAATGTTGGCAAAGCCTCACCTAGGCACCATCCTGGACCCCCATCCGGGCGTGGTCACCAAGGGGTTTAGACCGCTTCCACTAGACAACATCTACCGCCTGACCGATTTGGAGGAAGATGGGGAGGATGAGGAGCAGAGCGACGGTGGAGTGTCTTCAGGGAAAAACCAGGAGCCAAAAGGCGCAAAGGAGCAGGAAGAGGAAGAAGAGGAGGGTGGGATCACGTTTGATGTGAGGTGCTCCTCTACGCCGGAGGAAGGGAGGGAAAAGAAGCGGCCAATGTCGTTAACCCCTGCTGCGCCGCTGTCCTCCACACTGGGGGAGTCGCCCAAGTGTGCAGCAGCTCTGCCTGCCACCTGTGACCCATCCCTGACCTCAGCCCTCTGTAACATCAGCAGTAACCCTGGACTAGCGGCTCAAACCACATCCTCTGCTCCAGCCCAATCCCAAGCTGGCACAATAACTACAACAACCACTGTGTCCGGTGAGATTCCCAGGGTTCCTTTGAATTTCAAAAATAGTTTTAGTGCTTTTAGACTTGGGATTATTTCTCTTATTTATTTTCAGAAAAATAAAATACAGATATATTTAGTGTTTGTTATTTAGTTAATGTTTCTTTATCGTATTGAGTTACACATCTCAATTATGTTTTTCCAATTAATAAATAGTCTTTTAATTTGATCTGCATGTGAATGAGCTTTATGACACCAATCCATGAACATGAAATTGGTTGTAGAAATTCAGTCAGTCAATATGATATCAATTCAGTCAGTCATTATAATATAATTATTCTGGTCTCAAATGTATATGTACTTAGATTTATACTAGTTGACAGTTTGACAGGAATGTTTATGGATGTTTTTCATTCTTCTTACACATTGGCACTGTAACCATTTGTAGTTTTTAACGTCAACAGTGTTAGGGGGAAAATGTCTGCACAAAAAGACGTGTGTTTACATAACAGCATGGGCCTTCTAAAATCCTACCTTTTAACGGCTGTGTGTATGTTCAGCTCCTAACCCCGGGAAGTGCCAGAGCTCCACGTTCTCCACCTATACCTTTACCACCTGTCGTATCCTGCACCCTAGTGACATCACCCAGGTGACTTCCAGGTACGTGCTCCAGTCTGTAGTGGTAATAGCATAAGGTCAGCAGCGCATACACTCTTCATACAGAATTTTATGCCGTGCTTGCTATATTTTTTTATTCATAGATTGTGACCTTATATTTATTAACAAGTCATGTCATTTTTCAATGTAAACTCAACTGGGCCACCCTGTTAATGAAACTGTGAGAAGACACCAAAATAAGTTGAGAAAAAGGGATATTAAAGATGTCATACAGGATAACAGGAGTTAAAAAGCCACCAAGGTGATAGTAAGTTTCTGTTTGGTGACGCGACCGTCAAAGTAACGTCATTTTTTTTTCTCCGATCACGTTCTCTCCTTCTGTTTCTCTTTGTTGTATCCTCTCTCTTACTGGTCTTTCGTTCTTTACCCTCGCTCCCATCTGTCTTTCAGTTCCCAGGGCCAGTCATCCTTCTCTGGGAACACGCCCAGCTCGATGCGCACTGGCCCCAGCACCCCGGTCACGCCCTGCCGGCTAAGCCTGGGGGACTCCTTTCCCCCTCGCCCTCCCGTCGCTGCACCTTGTGGCCTGGCCAAGCTGCTGCTGGAGAAGGGCATCTCTGCCTTGTCCACGGATCCCCCTAAACCAAACGTCCAACCTCCCAAGAACGTCGGCCTTCCCAACACGCCTCCCAACTCGCCCTCCCGCTCCCCCGCTCGCTCTCCAGTGCCTTTTCAGTCGGCCTATGTTCCGACCGACAACTTCCTGGCATCGCGGCCAGCCGAGCTCTTCCTGCAGGATGTGTACGGGCTGCGGCTGGGCCGAGCCCCCCGGCCTGACCTCCCCAGCCCCTCCCCTCAGGAACCCCTGCACTCCCTCGGCCCCGGCCCCAGGGCCAAGACCTCTAAGCCCAGCCCCAACTCTGTCACCGTCGGCCTGCTGGAGCGACTGAAGCGACTCGGCTTCACTATAAAGCTCCAGGGGCCGGATTCCGGGGCCCTGCCACCCCAGCGCCACGATTCCTCCACGTTCGTGGCGGCCGGCGGAGGAAGCCTGTTGGATGGGCTGAGGCGCAACCAGAGCCTCCCGGCGATGATTGGCTCACGGGCCGGCATGTCCACCTACGGCCCCTTCCAAACCGCTCCCCCTCTTTACCCAACTTCCCTTGACCTCCCGCCTCCGTCCTGGGGCAACCTGAAGGAGACCCAACCCCGTGTCCGGTCCACCTCCCACTCCAACCCCCCGCCTCGCTCGCACAAACACTGAGGTCCTTCAGATTGTAGGGATTGAAGTGTGGAGTGTGAATTCTGCACTGACCCCCTAACCCCTCCATGCCTCTTTGCTTTCCTCTGTCAAGCTGATGGGTGAGAATCAGACAGTGTTCCTTTTCGAATTAAAAGTAGTTTTAAGCACAATTTTGTTGAAACCAACATTTTGCCTAATGCCTTGGTGTGTGTGTGTCCTGTATGCCTGATTTCTAAAGGCCTTAGCTTGCTATAAATGTGCGCTCTGCTGATCTTAGACTGTCATGTTCTAGACCCCAGTTCTGATTTGTTTCTATAAAGCCCTGGATGCTCTGGAAATTGGGGTAAAAAATAAAGGTAATGTAAGTAGATGGTTTTAGCATGTTGGATTTGAAAAAGAAAGGATTGGTGACAGCTTTATGCTGTAAGGAAAGCTAAATGTATTTATTCAGGGAATTAGGGGATGATGAGGTGGAGAAGAGAGACGTGGAGAGGGTTGGAGCATCCAGAGCCAGACTTCTAGGGGCTCGCTTGTCCAATCATTTTCAGTGGACTAGGGAAAGCTTATAAGACCACGATGTAACTGTAGCACCCCAAG
>JAVQIZ010158623.1:0-13469 GCA_036023535.2 Galaxias brevipinnis
ATCCAGGACTTTTCGGCGCACCTGGCGGGTAAGCTTGTGTTTGCTAAGGTGGACCTGGTGCATGGTTACCACCAGGTACCCATACACCCCCGGGACATTCCCAAGACGGGGGTAATAACTCCATTGGGGTTGTTTGAGTTCCTTCGGATTCCTTTCGGGCTCAAAACGCTCCCCAATCATTCCAGCGCTTGATGGATTCGGTGCTGCGGGACTTACCGTTTGTGTTTGTCTACCTGGACGACATACTTGTCGCCAGCGCTTCGGCAGAGGAACACCTGTCCCACCTCCGAGCCCTTTTTACGAGGCTCAGCCAACACAGGTTGATAATCAACCCTGCAAAGTGCCTGTTCGGGGTGTCCGACATTGACTTCCTTGGGCACCGCGTCACCAAGGGCAGCGCAGCACCCCTGCCGGCAAAGGTGGAAGCTGTTGCGGCTTTTCTTCGGCCGCACACGGCCAGGTCGCTCCGTGAGTTCCTCGGAATGGTAACTTTTTACCACAGTTTCATCGCCCGGGCCGCCCACATTATGCAGCCGTTGTATGAGGCACTGAAGGGTAAGGCCCCCAGCTAGGAGATCAGCTGGACGGCGGAGGCTGAGGCGGCCTTCAAGGAGGTCAAGACCGCACTGGCTCAGGCGGCCCTTTTGGCACATCCGTCACCCACTGCCCCCATTTCCATTACCACTGACGCGTCGGACTACGCCGTTGGTGCTGTGCATGAGCAGTGGGTGGAGGGCGCCTGGCAACCACTCGCCTTTTTCAGCCGTCAGCTGACACCCAGGGAGCGCAGGTACAGCGCTTTTGACCGGGAGCTCCTTGTACTCTGGCTGGCCGTGCGGCACCGTTTTTTTTCTGGAGGGCCGTGAATTTACGGCGTTCGTGGACCACAAGCCGCTCACGTTCGCCATGTCCAAGGTGGAGGAGCCTTGGTCCACTCGCCAGCAACGCCAGCTCTCCTACATCTCTGAGTTCACTACAAACATCCAGCACGTGGCTGGCAAGTCCAACCTGGTTGCTGACTGCGTCTCCAGGGTGGTCATCGGGGCCGTCCAGTTGGGCCTCGACTATGCCCGCATGGCGGCGGACCAGGACACCGACCCCAGCGTACAGGCCCTGAAGGGGGCCGACGTGAGGCTGCGTCTGGAGGATGTGGATTTCGGCAATGTGGGCGTTACTCTCCTGTGTGACGTCTCTACGGGTCAGCCGTGGCCAGTTGTGCCCTCCAGCTGGAGGCAATCCGTGTTCGAGGCAGTGCACAACCTGTCGCACCCCGGCAGGAAGCCGTCTGTGCGGTTGGTGGCGGCGAAATTTGTCTGGCGGGGGCTCAAAAAGGATGTGAGGTCATGGGCCGGCACGTCCATGGCTTGCCAGCGTGCCAAGGTGCACCGCCATGTTAAGGCCCCCCTGGAGCGGTTCCTTGTGCCTGAGAGGAGGTTTGATCACGTCGGGGTCATCAGTGTGGAGCCGATGAATGGGAGTCGGAGGCGGTATGTTTAGTATAGAATGCCACACTTTATTATCCATTTAATCAAAAACACGAATGTGAACCTTGCCTGCTAATATGCGGCTAGGTAAACTCTAACCGGAACTCTAGGTCCGTTTTCTTAACCGGTCCGTGGAGAAAACATAAACAGTTCCCCACCTACAACAATAAGACGGTGAATTATGTTCCTCAATGTGCCGCCACATGATCCAATATAGTGAAACATAACGAAGGTTACCTGGTAACCATGGTTATGTGAGCTAATTGGATCACTCCAATCCTTTTTTTTCAGTGATCTAGGTGCCTCAAAAAAGACACAAGGACATAGTAGTGCTGCAGTGGCTATTTAAGGGGCTGGTCAGCCACAGCACTACTCCATACACGGGACTAATCGGAAATTCGTACCTCGAAGTGTATCCTGCCGTGCGGAAGGATACTATATTGAGTGATCCAATTAGCTCACATAACCGTGGTTTCCAGGTAACCTTTGTTATCTAGCCAGCTAGTCTAGCACAGTGCAGTGATTCTCCAAAGCTTTTCATAAAAGGTATTTGATTTGCATCTCGGAAACTGATTTGGCGATTAAACATGTATGTAGTTTGTAGCTACTACAATCACATAGTTCACTTTCAATAGCAAGCAGAAATGTCAAGCTAGCAACTTGTCATGCTTCCATTGCCAGCAGAAGGCTGCTTAATGTAGCTATTCATATAATCACTTATTTTTATAATAATACATGGGATTTATAAGCGCCTTTCTAGTAAGTCAACGACACAGGAGCAAATTGGGGTAGATAATTATTTAGGGATAATATTATTGCTATTGTTATTATTATATTATTTACAAAGTAAATTACTGCATTAACCTACAGGAACTCATATCAATGCTTTTACATCCAAAGTTCCTAATTTTATAGTTTCCTTGCACAAGGAACAGCAGGCTTTACATTCCTAATTTCTACTGGCTTCAGCCAAACACTAAATGCACTGTTCTCATGGATTAAAGCACAGGGTGTGCACTCTGTCTGGCTTTTTATTTAATATATTTTTTAAGGGGCTGGTGTATCAATAGACAAAACTGGCCTCAATTTGTGATTGGTGTAACAAATTATTTTTGACTTTGTCTATCAGAGAGTGCTCCTTTTACAAAAACACAGCAGTAAATTCTTGACATAACGCTGTCATCTCAAATTTAAAAAGTCAGCACATATATTAACTGTGTTTTGGGGACCAACTTTGTAAAACTCTGTAGATTGACTTTATTTTTTGGGTTTATCATAGCCAAGCCATAACACTGGGTTCAGGGTTTCTGTTGTTTTCGTGATCACATTGGTTTATTGCCTTCAACCGGCAGAATTTAAAAATGTTCTTCTTTCAGCCACACAATACCTTTAGCTTGGATATATGGGCAGCTAAGAAGGCCACAATTGTGGCCTTGTTCTTTTTGACAACATAGTTTTTACTTTTAACCTAAGTTTTGCTAGCTAACTCGGTGAACACTTGCACCATGCTGATGAAGGAAGCTAAAAACAACGTCACACTTCAGTCTAAAGTTTCAACCATTGGTCTAAACGCGTAGGGTCAGGGATGCTCAAATTGCATTAATTAATATTATACATGTTGGTTTTGTTTTATAGTTTTGTTCAATATTATACTTCCAGAAAACACATTTAAATGCAAGACTAAAGTTATAGCAACTTTATAAAAGTGGCGTTAACTTCATAATCCAATCAGTTTTTAAGAACAGTCAAAATCGTATTTTTAGGCATTTTAAGGTCGCAGAACCTCTGAAGGAAGTGCATTGTTAAATCAGATAGAGTAGTAATAGTGGTTGATCATGCTAGCAATATGCAGTGACCGCACGCATCATGCACGACTTCTTTGTGACGGTTAGGGAAAATAATTACACTAAGCAGACAGTAGGGGCCAAAATAACCTCATACAGATAAACTGCCTCTTGTAACTTTAAGTCACGGGTCATTATGCTAGGAGGGGTCGTAAAAAACAGGATGGAATGGAACTGTAATTTCTTTGTACCATCCACAACTTTTGCCACTGGAAAAGCAAAAATGACCGTTCCGATGTGTACCAAACTGAACTGAACCGAAATAGAGGACAGCCAGTCCAGATAGTGGTAGTTCTACAACTACTTCAGGGGCTGTTTGCTCTTTAGTTAGAACATGGCTGCTGTCAGACATTGGCATAAAAAACATTGCCTGCTTCCTACCACAATTGTAGATGCCAGCAACATGGCTTGGGGGAAAATAGTAGACCGGACCTAAATAAAAAGTGGCAGTTCAAGGTTAGTGGTAAGGAGGTCAGATTTTCACTTAATAAAATATGCACATAATATCTCAGGAAGATACGTCAGTTGCCTCTTCCTTTTGGCACTTCCTACAAGACTTCTTAAAATCACATGAATACATTTGAGGGCACAATAACATGCACTTTAAAATTAAATATAGGTTACTCCATATAGGTAACAATACTAGTGTGTAATTGAACAAAGAAACAGAAGATTTATTAACATATTTGGGAAGGTTACTGGGCAGAAAACACCATTGGAATAAGATCTTGTTACTGATTCAAATCGGAAAGAAAAGGTACAAGAAGTGGTTACCCTATAGAGGTTCCAAATTGTTGTTGAAATACAGCATGGACTGTATTACTGTTACTGAATCACACCCAAAAAATATAAGGTTATATATTTCTTTATATCATTTTGCATAAGTAAGACCGGTTATAATTTGGCAGCTGTCAAAAAACGAAAAGGTAACCCAAAAATTATGAATACTCGTATGAATACAAGTATGATAACTTGTCCATACAAACATTTCGGATAGTGTTGCATATTAATACATAGTAGATATGGCATAAAACAAGGATCCTTCAGAACTACATTTAAAATGAGAAAAATTATATCACACATCGCATTGTATTGTCTTTTCCCCAAGTTATCGAAAATCTTTGCACATTCCTCTGCAATTTTGTGGTTACTTTTATAAAAGGCGGGACACAGGATGGCACACACACAAAACACATGCTCTTGGTCTAAGTTCAAAAGCTACATGATAGAAGGATGGTCAAATTGGCACACTTGTATCTCTTCGCCTCTGCTTTAAGTATCATAATCATACAATTACCAATTTACAATGCACCGAGAATAGTCATCTAGCGCAACTAATTCATTAATTATGCCCCTTTATTAATATATCAATCATTTTAATGATGATCTTTATAATGTAGAAACTATAATTAGTAGATTTAAAATAATAAATTTCTCTGGTTTTACGGTTTATAGGCATGTGCTAAGTAGAACGAAGGTTTCTGTTATATTCTATAAATTACTCGCAAATTCCAAATTAAAATATCTAAATTTTGAGCGTTTGAAGAAAATTCTAAAATTTGAAAAAAAAGTTAATTTTTTTTTTAAAATAAACAAAAAAAAAATATATATATATACACATATATATATATATAAAAAAAAATATATATTATTTATTTATTTTACTTTTTTTTTTCTTCAAATTTATGAATTTTCTGCAAACAAATTCTCTAAATTTGCGTACATACGTACAAAACATTTAACACCACAAAACTAATGTCTTAACTTGGAAAGAGTTCAGAAATCAATATATCAACACACACCTACCTATAAATAGTAAAACGGATAGTTTTGGAGTGTTCCTTTCATGTGTCCCAGAGCTGTATAAGGAATTAGTTGATTTTAGTTATTTTGAAAGAATCATTTATCATTAAAAAATACTTTTTTAATGACGAAAGGCACATTTGATTGGCAGGTTATGGTGACAGTCAACGTGAGGGTTAAGATATATTTTAAAAAAGAATTATCTGCAATTATGATGTTTAGTCTATTAAATAATAAAATCCCCCAAAATGACACTTTTTGTCTCAATTTGAATTTTCCTTAGCAACATAATTACAGGTAGTGGAGGTAACAGACTGAAATGGATGAGGGATGTGGGAATGTTACTTTGGCTCCTGGTCATCTGTCCTAGACCATACCTACACACACACACACACACACTGTGCTTCACTACACTGACATCTACAAAGATGACAATGACATTCCAAACAGTACAAAACACTTTGTTCTGAAACTGTACAAGATTAAAAAGATCAATAATTAGTTACTGTATAAATATTAATATGACAACATATGAAGAGACACAATTTGTTTTTGTATTTTGAGTGCAGTGTCCTCTTTAAGAAAGCCAACCATTAGATTCTCTATATGTTTGCTCAAACTTCTTGTAGTGTTATGGAAAAAAAACATAGCTGTTGTAGATTTGCATTGCTATAAACTGAATGCCAGTCCAACACCTGCACAGCTTATCAGGAATCACACTGAGGAGGCAATATCTAGCCTAGAGGTGGAGCCATTCTACTGAGCGTTTACTTATAGCCATGTACCCCTATTCTAGGCTACAATGCAGCATAAGCATATGTACTTTTATTCAGTACAGACGTGTGGCTGATTAAGTGATAAGTTTAGCCAAGGTAAAACAGATGACAAGTTATACAGCAGCCAGCTCATCAGAGTTGTTCTCTCTTAACAGTTTGACTGCTAGTCAGTCCACTTCACAGGATGCTACTGGCCAATCTAACTGAGAAGTGACAGGTTAGTTATGGGTACGTAAAGGCAGAGGAAGGGGCTTAGTAACTGGATGATGTGCACAGTGGGGGTAGCATGGTCCAGTCTGCCCTCTCCCTCCTTACACCTGGCCTGGCCTTCTGGAAAGGAATCCCACAGTCTTAGGTGGGATTCTTTAGGTAGTGTTCATTGGCTCTTCTGTGCTTCTGATGACTCCTCCAGCACCAGAGAGTGGCGGTGTCAGCAGTGCCCTACAGAGGTCCTTCTTTGGGGGAGGAGGGCATCTGTGACTGGGAGCTGCTGGAACTCTTAAGGGAGCCCAGGGTCTTACTAAACCACGAGTTCTTGGCTGCCTGGATCTCGTTCATTAACACTCCCCTCTGGTGCTCCAGCTCCTGAATAGTAACGTTCAACACAGAAGGCATGCCAGTTAACAGGCAGACATGGCATACAGGCCTAAACCACACTATTAACAAATTAAATTCAAACCTTTTCAAGATTATTTAACATTGTCTTTCGAGAGAAGTCTGTCTGATGACAAACAGTATCTGCTAGCAGTGCAAAGGGTAATGTAAGAAGCTTAATAACACATATGGAAGCCCTAAGAGTCAACTGAACCAAGGCGTGTACCACATAGCACCTTCTCTGACCTGGATCTTGCATTTGGCCTCCACTAGCTGTAGTTTGGTCTGGGCTAGCTCCAGCTCCATGCCTCTCAGCTGGGCCTTCAGGGAGTCTTTCTCCTCGTCCAGCTGGCTTTCCCCGTGCTCTCGGCTGGGGAGCGGCATCTGGAGGGGGCCGTCCTTACTGAACAATTCCCTGCAGCACTCACATGCCATCACCTTACTCTGTATTGAGGTCATAATGTGTTATTAACACAATGTGCTACTATGCAGAAAGACAAGACACCTACACAGAACTGCTAGCACTTTCAGCTAACATATGAGCCTTCCCTGAAAAACGTTTGCTAAGTGATAGTTTTATGGGTTTATTACTCAGTGCAGAGATTGGAGTAGTGTTGAGTGTCACCTTGACTACGTCCAGGTCCTCTTTAGAGGTCGCCTGCTGCTTTTCCAGCCTGGTACTGAGCTGAGAACAGATCTGAAACCCATAGGACACACAACAGCAGTTAGATTCACAAACAACCCGCTGAGCTGAGAACAGATCTGAAACCCATAGGACACACAACAGATTAGAATCACAGACATCCTGCTGCACAGTATAGACTACAACTGTTCAATTCATTATTCACAAAAATAAAAACCTGAACAACCTTCAAAACATGTTTGGACAAAAAATACTTATATTATTTGACACATCCTGTCAACTTGTCCAACCTGTTTGTATTCAGCGATGATAGCTGTGGTCTTCTTGATCTCTGACTCAGCCTTCTCCAGCTCTCTCCTGAAGACCTCTTTCAGCTAGAGGGGGAAAAACAACATGGGCTGATATGAAATCATCCTGAATATCCAACAGTAATATCAGCAGAATGTATTTTGATCTTATTTTATCCAAAGAGTCACCTCGGCTGTCTCCTCCTCCTGATGTGTGTATGTTTGTTACCTGGGCTGTCTCCTCCTCCTGCCTCCTCTTCTCCTCCTCGGTCTCCACCAGTCTCTGTTTGGTGTTCAGCAGCTCTTTGTTCAGTACGTCCGCCTTATCCTCCGCCTGGGAAACACCCACACAAATTAGCATATGTTGTGACAGGTAGCTAGAATTTTGCACATAATTAGGCAAAATTCTTCTTCTTTGTCTTATTATTATTATTATTATTATGCAATCAAGTATTTATAGTCCATACCACTGTCTATATGTGTCTTTACAAAACCTAGCTGATTCAATTTGCTTCCATCAGATCAGTTAAGCGGCCATTGCCTTACTCGGCGATGGTCACTCAATTCGCTTTTATTGCATTGGTCAAGTTGTATGCTGGAACTGTTGAAATTACTGTAATGTTCAAAATGTGGAGCCTTAAATGGTAAACAGTTGTTTTTACTGCAATGTCCACTGCTATTGCATTTGTTTAATGATATCCTGCTGATCACTGAACTGTAAGACTGTAATACACTGTACCTACTTCTCTATTGTTTGGTATCTTTGTGATTATAAACAGATGCTCTATCTAAAAGATATTTATTGAATAATACTAGCTAGGCTCAACCCGTATAAAACAGCCGTAACAATATTTTACCACAACGGCGCTAAAGTATATAAACAGCTTTGAAGACTTTCTGGCCGACAATGGTGTTGAAAGGTGTGTTTTAGTACAACAACTTTTTTTGACAATGGTGCTTACTTTCCAGAATGCTACAATATTCCAAGACAGCACAGCAGTGTTAAAAATCCCTACCACTCCTCACCCATTTAAAAAAACACATCACTTCTGTTGTGGGCGAAAGCTAAAAGAAATTTAAATTGAGATCGCACTGTGTTTGATTGAGTACAACGGCCATCACATATAAACTTGCACCGATACTACAGGGAGAATCGCAATGTCTATGTTGCATCCATCTGTATATAACTAACTGGGAAGAAGAATGAGGTCAAGGGTGTAACCTGATCTAGGTCATTCCTAAGAGCAATCTTGCTGGTGACCAGTTCATGTGCTAGGTCATCATTCTCCTGCTCCAGACGCATGCTAGCCTCTTGTAGACGGCGGTTCTCTTTCTGTGGACACACACACAAACACACCCACACACACACAAACGTAAATGAATTAGAGTTAAGTGTTAATAGAAAAGCTAGTGCTGCGAAGCATTATAATCATCGCATGAAGTAGTTTTACTAGCAAGACTACAAAACTTTCAAAACCTCGAATACATTTCTACTTAAATCAAAGTACAGAAGTACCTACTTTTAACAATACTTAAGTGTCATAAGCAATAAGTACAATTATTTAGTATGATTATGTATGTCAGGAGTTGCTAACACGCCAAACAGAATAAAAAAAACGCAGTAGGCAAACTTTCCTATTTATTAAAAAAGGGCATTCATTATTAACAGGTTGCACTTATCTCTGTGTGTGTGTGTTTGTGTGTGTGTGTGTATGAGTAACCATAAATTGTTTCCCATTGTAGGCATTGCAGGAATTTAAAAGTAAATGCTGCTTTCTTCTATTTCAATATTTCTGAAATATCTATGAGATACAGTATGACCAGGGGTGTTGCAGTGCCCAGACCTCTGTAGGAAAAAGACTGTCAGACATTATCCTAATGCTGATGCTTATCAGGTGCTATCTAGCTAGTTAACGTCTATGGTTCATGCTAATGTCATGAGCCGATCGATACGCGTGCTGCTCCCTGAAGCCTGGTTTATACTTCTGCGTGATCGCGTTAGAGAAAGTAAACGTTCTTTTGGCGCTTACGTTCACACTGTAGTTTGCCTACATACTTCAACGTAAATTTAACGGGGCCACTAGGTGGCGGTGTCGAATTCAGTAATCCAGAATGTACAGAAAACCGTAGAAGAAGCACAGATACGGAAACTTCCGTTCATGTACTGCGAAAGTATAAACAGAGACCGAAGGTTGCTCACTGTTTTTCATATTTTCTTATATCAAATCAAATCAAGTTTATTTATAGAAAACGTTTAAAACAAGCAGACCTGACCAAAGTGCTATACAATATATTCATATACAGTTTACAACAGTTGCCTATATAAATAGGCTATACTATGTAAGAGCTAAGTGAATCGAAAGCCACTAATATGATTCGAAGGCTAAGGTCAGCCTATCTGCTCCAGTTCATTGTGTCATCTATGTTTTAATTTGTTTGGATACAGCCAAAATATTACCGAATAGCTACTTGGTTCCTACCCTGCTCAACCAATTAGCGATCGTTTGACGCACTGAGAAGACGCTTCGCGCAACGGGCTGTTGGGATTTGGAAGGACTCCCCGTCAACACATCGGCGGGCCTCGGTGAGCTACGCTTTCCCAGAAACCGCTGCTCTTCGAAGTTACGCCGAGCTGTTTACGTGCTGCTTCGCAGAAGTATAAACCAGGCTTGACTGGTGGGCTTCAGTATGAAAGTGTGTCGTATTATTCTACGGTATCTTTTAGACAATCCATTCTCTCCACATCAAGGTAACAAGTAAAGGCAGATATCACACAAAAGTAGTAGAGTAAAAAGTAGGATATTTTAGTTTGCAATATAGTGGAGTGAAAGTAAAAAGTCCAGATACTTAAAAAGGTACTTAAGTACAATGACAAATTACACCACAGTCTACCCCTGCAAAATTGTAATTTGAAATCAAATTACTGCACCACAAAGGTTTCTGCTGCATTAGCAATTGTTTCATTATATTGGATTAGAATTGACATATTCTGATGACACTAGCTACATCAGAAAAAGTCCTGCTGGTCCAGTGTTTGTGAAGTAACACATTTTTTATAATGTAACACCATCCAATTTGGTCGTACTTGAACATATCTTTTTAAATTAAATAATTTTGATATTATAGTATTATTTTTCAATACTTTGACTATGTCATAGCTGCTTGCTGTTTATTCAACAAAGTATGCTTGCAAGCAACTATGAATCATTTGTCAACAACTCAGCAAACTCAAGTGAAAGTCTGTCAGTTTCTGTATTTCAGAGACATGCCCAGATGTGCAAACACACATTTGAACACTCATTCACTCAATGATGTCCTACTGTTGTCAATTAGAATAGTCTTTTGACATAGCCCAAGTCATCCGCTCATCTTTAAATGGTCTACCATGGGGGCCTTAGTAGAGGTGTTACAGTTGTAACAGCGACATTGTAATTTTTTTATTGAATTTTTTTGGGATCGACCAAGCGATCAAAGTAATGACCTCTGGTTCTCATACACATCAAATTACTCAAGCGACCTAATGCAATGTATGGCACAGTCATTTTACACTTATTGGTGTGTGTGAATAAGCTGTCACTGAAACACATATATTTTTTATTTTATTTTAGTTTGAGTTTGTCCCCATGTAGTCTTGATACAGCCAATCACGTCTATTTGGCTTCAAAATACTTTGCATTGGTTGTTGGCATGTCAGTCACTGAAGCAGTTCGAGGAGAAGAGGTTGTCTCTCTGAAGAACTAGGTGGAGAATCTCTGAGCAGCGTTACAAATTTTTTAAATTATAATCAGAGCAGAAAGAGCGTCTCTTTTATAGAGCTGTGGTTCCCTTCGTTCACCAAAAAGAGTGGTTCAAAAAGACACCTTAGAAAAATTCAATAAAATTGTGTGTGCCTTTCATATCTTCCAGTCTTGTTTACAAGTTGTATCTTCTGTATTTCACACGTGTAGAAATGAAAATGTTAAATCGAGAAGTTGTAATTGAAACAGATATGCAGTCAGGCCTGTATGTCCAAGCTGAACCATGGTTTAATTTTGTGTCGGGTAGGCAGCATCGCACAAACAGGTCCGACCACGTGTCTGTTGACTTTTGACAGAGCCATGCTAGCCCTAACCAATGGCTTACAGTCATTGTGCTAAACTAAGCGACTTTTACTTACCTAAATAACTCACTATTGGATGTACAATCATAAGATTGATATCGATCACCTTGTCTGACTAGGGGTAAGTAGGAACATATCTTATTTCACAAAAATGTGAACTATTCCTTTAAAGAGGCCTAAAGGTATGTCACTTAACTAAAAAAAGAATTGCATTTTGTTAATGCATGAACCTTTCATTGAAGCTGTCAGATCTGTCCGGGGGAGTAGGAGGATACATCAATGTGTCCTTACGCAACAGCGGGAGAAAAAGGAAAGAAAATGGCCAAAGATGATTATTTACACCTGATCTCACATGTGTACACATAATGTAGTCCTACCAGGTTTTACAGGTGTAGGCTGCACATCTTCAACAAATGAATGAGGAAAATCTTTCTAGCATTTTTGTATTTGATGCTCTTTTTAACAACGGCCTGAACACCAGCCTGATCAAAAACTCCTCTCTCGTAGCAATACTTCTATCAAAGCTCAAAATATCTTAATTCTCAAAAAAAAAATTCTTTATTTAAAATATCTTGGACAACAAATACACTGTGTGCAAATCACATTAAAAGCATACTGGAAGAAAACAAAGTAAACGTTTTGTATAAAAATAACATTTTAAATGTATCTTAACAAGGATAAAATATTTAAAAAATCTTATGCCATTAAAGTATGTTTTGGAGCATAGAAATACAAAGAATCACAAATCACAAACAAAAGGCTATACTATACAAAAGATTAGCTTTCAACCTTTTCCAATTGCCAATTTCCAGGATTCTTATACTTATTAAAGTAAATAAATGGTAAATAAACCATGTAACAGGTTGAAAGCAATGATATATTTCACAACCCCAAGAACATCAATATAACACAGTACATTTGTTCTAGATATTTTGCTCAGAATGACATTCAGAGGGGTTCTTTTTCTCTCCGTTCAGTGTGTGTACGCCGGGCAGTCAGCCATGTTTCAGGGCAGGTCTCTATACACAGCTGAACTGTGACAGGAGGGAGATACAGAGGCAGTGTCTGTAACTTGGGTCAAATGAGCTTTCCTGTGAGTGGGGTATTTGATACTGGGATTCTATTGTGGAGACAGCATATAAAAAGCTGTACCGTTCAGACCTGGCATATGAACTATGGACCAAAGATGGGGGCAAATTTTATCTTAGATCTCTGATTGTCTAAAGCTGTCCGATAGAGGGTAACAGGTAGATCTCTGAGGCCCAGTTTCCTGAACAGGGAATAAGCCAAGTCGTAGACTAAAAAACATTTTCAATGGAGAATCTCCATTGACAGTGAGATTTAGTCTAGAACTAGGCTTAATCCCTGTACGGGAAACCAGGCCTGATTGTCTAAAGCTGTCTGATAGAGGGTAACAGTGGTTGGTTGGTACCTGATAGCGATCAATAGGGTCCTCCTGCTGAAGTTGGCTCTCTCTCAATGACTGGTACTCCTTCTCAAATTTCTTCAACTTCTTGGTGGGCACCTGGGGGATGGAATGAGTTGGCACTGGTCAAGAAACAGCAATGTTAACTGATGTGAAGGTTTAAAATAAACACAAGGTTACTTAACATGTCTTTTCTGGGGCATCCACTCTCACTGAGAGGCAGGATAATAGATCAGTGATTTCCACAGCCAGCTATGGGGATTTGGGATCTGTTGATGTACTACTAATAATAATAATATCCATCCATCCATCCATCCATTAGCTATACCGCTTATCCTTTGCAGGGTCGTGTGGGGGCTGGAGCCTATCCCAGCCGACATAGGGTGAGAGGCGGGGTACACCCTGGACAGGTCGCCAGTCTATCACAGGGCTGACACATAGGGACAGACAACAACTCACACTCACATTCACACCTACGGGCAATTTAGAGTCACCAATTAACCTGCATGTTTT